>VDFB02036580.1:0-13491 GCA_007258455.2 Sequoia sempervirens
GGTCTGCACATGGATAAAAATTCATAAAATCAGATCTCCCATACATATTTTGTTGAAACCTAAGCTTGAACCTCTCATTTCACATGTTTTTCTTCACAAAACTCTTGAGGACAGCAACTATACCTTCTTTATTTCTCATCCTACACCCTATTCATGCATCCTACAATTAAAACAATATCCATGGGGCCTCTTACACAAGCTACAGTAATCACAAAAATTTTAAGAGCCCCTTTATATCATATTTGGACTATAAAACCCTCAAAAATAGAGTAACTAGGTTGTATGCAAAGAAATGAAGCTTTCTAACTCAAATCAATGCCTTAAGCCCTCAAATTAGATTCAAATAAAAGCTAACACATAGCTTCACAACCTAGAATTGATTTCACATCAAAATATGGCTACATGTGACCATACCGTGTTGCATAACAGGAAAAATACAAAAAAATTGAAGAAAAACATAGATTTTCAAATGTCAAAAGCTTCTATTTTAAATCCTCAACTATCAACAACCATTACAATGATCACTTTATGCCTTTTAAAGTCCTTTACACGTCAACCACTGAACAACCACCTCTACAGCTGACTTTTTAATCTTTTATGATCACATGAAACATAAAACACACTAATTTCAAGGTTGTTAACATCACTATTGAATGTTTTAATTTTTTGACCTTTCAAACATTAAAAAGTACATTATTAAATTAATTATGTAATGGCATAAAAATTAAAAATATCATGAATTAATTATGTAACCACATAAGTCAAATATAATTCAATCAAGAAATTAATATCAAATAGATAATATAATCGCATAACTCATACATTTCAATGGCATTGATCTTCTTCTTCATCCAACTCTTTGTCTGTATCATCCAATCCAGATTCGACATTGTAAGGATTGGTCATATCATCATCGTCGTCATCAATATCAGTTTCAATAATGTCATCATCCACACAGATATCATCTTCTTGAACATTAACTCCTACATCATCATGATCTAGTTCCTCCTCTTCAACATCTTCATCAGGGACATCATCAACTAATTGTTGATCCTGATCATCATCTACATCATCTTCTAGTTCTTCGGTATCTTCTTCTTCCACCACATTATACTTTACCAGCTTTCCTATTAGATCATGCCTAACAACAAATGACCAAGCCGGTTTACCTAGAACCTCTAAGTAAAATACCTACTCACATTGGCTTGGAAGAACATAGGGATCATTTCCAGCTCGCTCAATTGACCTTGTATTAACCATGGTAAATCCATTATCATGTTCAATAACAATTATCTCATGATCATTTTCATTCAATTGTAGCATGTACCATAGGATGAAAAATAGAATTAATTTGAAGGAATTAAAGTCACACTCAAGTATATCATTCAAAATCCCATAGTATCAATTTTCTAAGACTTCTGGATGTATGTCGCTTCTAGATGAAACATTAGTCACTTGAAATACTGCAGTTATACTAGAATCACAAGTTTTCTTCATGTCATCCAACATTTTGATTCAAAATTTATGACCATTGCACCACATAGCCTTTTGGTGTTTCACCTGCAATATGTCAAACATGTAAAAATTATTGCAATATCATCAGTTGATAAACATATTTATTCTTGGTCGAATGTATGCAAAAAAAACAATCTCAACTCAATATAATAGAAAATAATTAAATAATATGGGTGATTAATATATTTATACGTAGCTATTTATCTCTTAAACCATATGCTAAATCAATTTCCCTTTGTGTAACATTGGAATCTCCATTACGATGAGCTTCTTTAACCAATGAAGCCACACTTTCCCATGTTAATGCGCGACCATATTGTTGACATTGTTCAATCCATACCGTCATCCAATCAAGATTGTTTGTGATGTACAAATGTAGTGCATCCTACTCTCAACCAATTGTATCAAAAAAAATTGAAATTCACAAATGACGTATAATTAGTTAAATACCACAATATACGACCTTAATTTATAATTGATGTATATTGGAGATTAAAAATTAAATAAGTACAATATACATAAAACCATATGTAAAATGTATTCCAATTAATCTCCATGACCATCTTATAATTACCTCTCACTTAAATCCTCAATCACCTTTCCCATTAAGTGCTCCCCTTCGAATTTTTTAATGGAGTTGGGATCCCAAATGTGATCTACATGGATCTTTGCTGGAAACTTTGGAAGATATTCACTAGTGTATACCATGGCCCGGTATACCATATATCCCTCCACTATAGAACCCTCAGGATGTGCTCTTTGTCTAACCAAAGCCTTCAAAAATTTCAAGTGCCTCTCAACCATCCACATTGACCTTGTGTGTACAGGTCCACACAATTCAATCTCCTCAACTTGGTGTATGAGGTAGTGTTCTTGTGCATTGAAAATGTCGAAGGTAGACACTTTTGCATTTCACACATTAGATGAGAAATTTTTCTTCCAATAATTTAAATCTTCTTTATGGATTTCTTTAGATCACAGCCATCTACAAGTGATTCAAGGCACAAATATATTAACGAGATTTAACAAAAATATACAGTATATTACATAACAAATAAAAAAAATAGAAATTATAAGATGTATACAACGAATTGAACAAATATCGCTACTTACCTCATGTATTTTCCAAGATCATATATAACTTTTTTGACATTGTTGTCAAAGTTGTCTAGGAGAGATAGAGGTAGAACGTACTACAACAATTATAAAATGATCTTTTCATTATTTTTCCAAAAGTAGTAAACATAATACACTAAAAAGTACATGCATTAGACAAGTGTATATAATATACTAGAATAATTACTTTAATGAAGGTGTGCAAATCATGTGTTTTCATCCCTTACCCAAATTCACCTTTCTTTGTTATTATATTGTTTATGTTCGCAGCAAATCCTGTGGGAAATTAAATTTTTCGTATGACTTCTTTTATAGCATTCCTTTGTTGCTCCGTTAATAACCAAGGAAGGGCACTTATATTAATTTGGTCTCCATCGCTATTTAATTGAATGACATTTTTCATTGCATGATTGGCTTCCTGAATGTCACTACAAATTTTGACATTTTTTTCTTTATCATGCCTTCCATCCAATATTTTCCATAATGTTTTTATTATATTCTTTCCGATATGCATTGTATCAAACAAATGCACAATTTGTAGCTACTCATAGTAGGGCAATCTACTAAATTTTTTAGGATAACTTTTCAGTCCCTATGGAAGTTAGACATTAATGCCTTGATGACCTTCATGAAGCATATAAGTTAAACAAATTAACAACGACAATCATTTTCAATTACAGCATGAGTAAACACAACACAATATAAAAATATAAATTCAAAACATATCATATATGATAGATAAACAATTTTTTTCGAAGTATAACCTTGACGATTAATTCTATTATATTCCAACTTCCATAGGTGAGGTGTCATTCTTTGTGGTTTTGATGTAGTCTCTTCTTTCCCATTGAAAATATGTTTTTTAGTAGTTCGATACTTATGATTTCTATGGAGGAAGTGCCTATACTCATCAAACACTTGCTTTGCTATACTTGTTGAATGACGAGATTTCATCTTTAGACCACAAATTGGACATGCAAATTTTTTCTTTGTTTGAAGACCTGCAAGATCATATATAATTGGATTAAATATGTCAATTTTTATAATTATATATAATGAGTAGATTATTGTAAAAATATGCATGATATCTACTTCATAAAATTAAATATTGTTAAAGTGCAGTTGAACGTTATAACATACCACAAAAATGTGTTAGCCCTGGGGCATCATGAATTGTCCATAAAAGCATTGCATGGAATTGAAATTGTCTTTGTCCTATTGGTCTAGATATGTCATACATAGTGACGCCATTCCATAACTTTACTAACTCGTCGATAAGAGGCTCGATATATACATGATTCACATCTTTAACTTGGTACTTACCTAGTTGAATGAACATAAACATTACATAATTATTATAACCATTTTACTGCAATATATATAAATTAATGTACATGACTATTGAATGAAAAAAATATAAGTCATTATGCAACAAATAAGACAAATGAGATGCTACCACGTTAAAGAAAATTCATGTAAAGAAATACTTGGAACAATCATTGACAACATTATGTGCTCCCTCTTTATTGACATCCATGGAGGAATGTTATTGTTGATAACAAAAACAGGCCACATCGAGTAAATAGATCTCAGCTCTCCAAATGGATTGACACCGTCTGCTCCCAATGAAAGCCTGAGATTACGAGGTTCTTTAAAGTGTGGCCATTTTTCCTCCATGTCCCTAAATGTAGAACCATCTGCAAGCATTCAAAGAATATCATCTCCACTTCTATTTTGTGCATGGTAATCCATAAATTGCGCTAAGCTTTCACACTTAAATAATTTTTGCATATGTGGAATAATGGGAATATAATGAAGAACCTTGTGAGGCACCTTTTTTGTTAGTTGATCTATTCGATATCTACTGATATAAAATTTTGGGCATTCTGTTGCAAATTCATGTTGTTAATGATATATAATATGATCATTGGGACATGCATCTATTGCTTGATACTCCATTCTGATATCTTTCATAATGCCAAATAAATCTCAGTATGAGCGAGGTAAAATATTTGATGGTGGTAGAAAAAATTCACCAATCAATCTACAACAAAAAATAATTTCTTAATATAAATAATATTAATGGTACATATTTCATCCTTTATTTAGTAGTAATGAACTAACAACAATTAAAATAGATAAAAAAAAAGATGACATATATGGCATACCTTAACATTCGTGAGATTGCTATGTTTGATAAACCATTCATAACCTTCAAGTTCAATAGCAACAATACAGTAGAGAGAAGAGTTGTTTGAGATCCTTCATAAAGGGGCCCGTATGCCTTTTCAAACACAGGTAAATCATGAACATCATCAAAGTCATCTCGATCATCATGATCAGCTTTGCCACTAAATGTGTCATGGATCAATGTATATGTACCATCATCTTCAACTGTGTTTTCTGGTGCATGATCATCTTCTTCCATAGGATCATTAAATTCATCTTCGATATTCACAACTCCATGTTCGTCCGCTTGCAAAACCACATTCTCCAGGCCGTGATAATCCATAGCATGTGCCCTAGGGTGCCACACCTTTATAATAATGATAGAAACAAATAAACCATGATCATGATCAAGTGATTATATATATATATAAAATGTTAAAACGATATAAACATTTACAAATTCAATCAATATAAACACATATAATGAACAACTTACCAATGGACGATAATCATTCCCCCCTTCAATGTGACCATGTTGCCTACAATGTTTCTCAGTTGTTGTGATTAAAAGTTATCTCGTCTTTAGGCCCTTGCAATTATTGCAAGGACAATAATATTTCTAATCACCCTTTTTTTTCAATCTATCCCACAATCTATCAAGTGTCTCTTGATTTTGTTCTAGACTAATATTATTTGATATGATTTTTATTTACCAAGCTTGACTATTTAGATATTCAAAAAATATCAAACTCACACTCCAATAATTTTTATTCACATATAGGTAACAAAATCTAATAATTCTGATATTTTACACCCAAAAAATTGGGCATGCAGCCACCCCTGCAAAAGAGAAGATAGTCTGAAGTTAATGACCCCAAAAAACACTTTAAAATGTTAATTCCAAAACTTATTAAATTCTTATTTTACTATGATTTCCAACCGTTAGACTCCTAAAATCAGAATATTGAACTTGATCGCAAACTTCCTACAACGATAGAGGTAGCGAGCTAGTAAGAGAAAGTGACCCATTCCTAAGGAGCAACAAGTCAGAATCATCATTGCTAATGTCAATACATATTTATCCTTTTAGTTAAAGATGCAATGTGTCACTTCTTATGACGAGTTTATCCCTAGGGCCCTCAACATTGAGAGAGCCCTAATCGCACAAGGAAACACACTAGTAGAATTTGGAAAATAAATAACTAGGTGACTAAAAATTTTAGTCACAACAACTAAAAATGACTAAATTCTGATCATTTTTTGCAACTCAGCTATAAATGAGTAAATAAATTACTAGTTTGGTCATTGATTAAAAATTATGTAGTCACACAAATAAAAATGACTAAATAGTTAGTCATTTATTTGAAATTCTAATCCATTGAATAAATCATTTAAGGAATCCAAAGAATATAGCCTGTAAAATATACAAACTTTTTAATAAACATACCTAATTTTTTTTGTCAAAATCTTATTTTTCAAACACCAGCCCCACCAGGAATGGGGACTTTCATTTTAATAAAGCATATAAACCTTCGTCCAAAACATTATTTTCAAGCATGGGGCACTTGATAGAGGGTATTTTGTTAAATAATGATGAGAGAATGTTTGAGGAGATGTGCGTGAAGGGGCATAGGATTCAGTATTTGCTATCTCATTCCTGCATAAAATCTTACATTGTTCCTTTACTATTTGTAATCTAGGTATTTACTTGACATATATTTACGCCATCTCAAATTCAGCCAGGAGGCTTTTGAGTATCAATGTATCTATATAGGGTTTAGAATGATTTCTTTTAATTAAAAAATAAATAAAATGATGTATTCCCTATAGAATTGAATAATGTGGAATCTCTAAATGTCTGTGACACACTATATATGACTTGTATTCATTACTCCATCTACTAGATTTTTGCATGTGACATATTTAATATCTTCATGACCATGGCTTTTAAATAGATCTCAGTCTTTGCTTTAATCCTTTTCATGGTAACCCTTGAGTTCCATAATCCACCTTCAATCTCTTCTAAGAGCGTTGTCTTAAGCTAGACTGCATAGTATGCATATAAAGCAAGTCCTTCATACCTGCCATTGTTCCAAACCACCACTCACTGCCTTGCTTAAAATGTTGCCTCCATAAGCACAATAGCATGTTTTAAAATCATGGTTTCCATTGATTGACCATTAAGGTCACCACTTTCATCATGAAGATACAATGAGATTTTTATCTTCAAACTCAAGGCATTATGCAGATAACATTGTGAATTGTTTGTTGTAATGCGATTTGATTTTCTTTCACATATACTATTTTGCTAACTTCCTTTAAGACTGGGTATTGCACCCTCGGCTGCAATCTCAAACAGCTCACTCACTATCACTTGAAGATTCATTTCATGAGCATCCTTCTATAAAATCAAACTATGTCTTATGGTACGCCTACTTACTCCTGAGGGGACTCCATTTGTTTCGTAATTGTTGGCAAGATCTTAAGATCCTTCAGCATTAAGCACTGCTTCCACGGAGTCCACAAAGGTATTATTACACTATTCCCATAACTTTGTTGAATTCTCAAAAGCAGCTTCAACGATACAATCCACTACCTCCATTATGGGCAATAGGCAGAGAAACATTGAACCTATGATTACCAGCATTTACTTCATTTGGACGGAGTCATTCCACGTTGCATTTTTCCTTTTTTAGCACTACCAAGCATTTAGAAAAAACCTTTAAGATTGAAGCCAAGGGGTGAAACTCAGCGGTAAAATCTTAGGTTCTTTAATAAAGGTTTGAGCTTTATTATATTGTCACTACTCAACCTCTTTTTGACTATCACACCTCAAGTGACTGTCATTCTTCTTACCATAGATTGCATTTACAAATGTCAATGAGCTACATAGTGTGCTTATTATTGGCTACAATCTTTAGATTTCAAGATTTTGTTATTAGCTACAATGTCTCAATCTTTCTGGTATTGCAACCTCACTAATCCACTAGAGTTATTGTTTATGTTTCTATAGAGGCCTAGGGTTTGTACCTTAATCATGCTCTTACCAATGTTTTGTTATTAAAACAACCAAATCTTGGGTCAAAAATTAGTTGTCTTGACAAAGTTGTGGTACATGATCTTTGGTTGTATCCTAGGGTGTGTGGGAAGCTTGTGTTTTGATGTTAAGATTCATACAAACCTGATTGCGGGAGATGTATCCCTATATAGCATGGTCTTACTTTAATACGCCATAATGGTTGTGGAATCCACATTATTATAGTTTTTGGTAACCCAAGATTGCATTCAAGTATGTAAGAAACTTTTTTTGTAGTTTAAGTTGTACACTTTTAAGTACATACATAAGGTTTAGAAAATCTTGATCACTCTATAGAATAGCTCATTAAACATGGGTTGTGCTTGAATGCACTACATAATTGATATAACACAATCACTCTGCATATCAACCAGAGTTATAGGCTCTTTATTGCAGCAAGAGGTAATCACTCTTCGATCATGCTCCTAAACTATTAAACTTGAGACAACATGAATGCACCCAATGATGATTGACACCTACATTAGCACAAGCTTTGAATTAGCATTATATGGGTTTCCTCGACATCACCAACATAGCCACATTAAACTTGGCTCACATGAATGCATCATGTATTTTTTATACTTCGATATTGCCATGACCAATAAGTTGTAGGATCACATAATTCTGATCCACAGATATGTTCCTTAGTTTGTGATCTTATGGTGATTCCACACAATAAATTGGACATGAAATTCTCAAAACCCTAAACCTCTAAAATGAAATCTAATGAGATTATTTTGCTTTAAAATATGATTTTTCAAACTGTAATTCTGAATTTGACCTTCACAAAGCGAATTACGAAACAAGACAATGACTTTACTTCCCTGACTGGCGATATCTTCTTGAATTTTTTTTATTTTTCCCAAATACGTCCCTTAGGTTCTCCCTGTTGTCTCAGTGTGAGAAAAATTGCAAATTCATAATAGAAACCATGTCATGATAAATCGACAAACTCACTTTTATGTCGACCACAGAATTTGATTTTTTTCTTATTTTTCATGTTTGTTGAAATTTCGATGAAACTTCTAGTTGAAATTTCAATGAAAACCAGGTTCGTCAAAATTTCGGCAAACGTCGGGGATAAACTTTTAAAAATTTGAAAATTACACATCAAATTTTACAAGCACCCAACGATACATCAAATTATACATATTTCGTCAGAAATTTTTGTCGGATTTTGTAGTCAAATGAGTTAATGAATGGATACAAATTTGAAGACTCCAATACTTACATATTTTTGCATATAGAAATTTCATGTGTGAAGGTAGCTTGTGATCTTCCATGTTTTGTAATCCATTTCCTTTTGAAATAATATAATATATATATTGCTTTTGTCTTGCAATTTGTCGTTGTGCTTGTTTGTTTCAAATTTGTAAGGGGAGTCCTCTTGCATCAATGGTATCAGAGAAAGAGTTCTTGAGTGTGCAAATAGAGCACCTAAGAGAGTTAGTTTGTACTAGGACTATGAGTTGTGGGTTTGAGAGAAGAGAGGTCAAAATGCCTCCATGAAGAAACCATGGTGGAAGAAATGCTAGTGTAACAAAAGAGGGTTTTAGAGCCCTCCAAAGTCAATTTCAAGCATTGCAAGAAGGGTTGTGTTGAGGAGAATATGTTAGAAGAAGAGATGAAAGTGAAGATGAAGCTAAAAATGAGAAACCATTCAAAGAAGAAGAACAAGATGTAACAGATCTTGGAGAAGTTTGATTACTTAAGGTCATTTCAAAAATTGGAAAAAGACCAAAGATGGAAGTCTCAACATTTAGTGGAAGCTTAAATCCAAAGGAGCTCATAGATTGGATAAAAGACATGGAAAAATTATTTGAATTCAAAGAGATGGAAGACCCTGACAGAATGAAAATTGCAAAGACAAAAATAAAGGGGGCATGTCAACATTTGGTGGAAATAAATCCAGCTTGAATGAGGAAGGAGAGGAAAATATAAAATTTCTAGATGGGATAGAATGGTGGAAAGATGAAGACATAATTCATTCCTGTGGATTATGAACTAGAGTTACTCAAAAAGATGTAGAGTCTAAGACAAGGAATAGGAACTATAAAAGATTAATTATATTGAAGAATTCCACAAAGTCCTAATTAGAACCAAACATGTTGAAGAAAATAAGGAGAAAGTAGCCTGTTACATCAATTGGTTGAAGCCTAACATACAAGAAGAATTGACATTAGTTTTCAAATGTGCACCATAGAAGATGCATATCAATTTTCATAGAAGGTGGAAGAAAGACTAAATAGAAATTTTGAAAATAAGGAAAGATGAAGAGGTCATGGTGGAAGAACTGGATGAAAGAATTATGGAGGAAAAGACAATAATCACAAAAATGAAGACCATGGCAGTAACAAAAATCATAAACTTGATAATTTTTATAACTCCTAAGAGAAAAATTTTAGAGGGAGAGGAAGATCGAGTAGAGGATTTTGAAGAGGAGGTTTTCATGGAAACTATTTCTGGTGTGGAGAAGAGGGGCATCAAGCTTATGATTACCCTCATAATTGGGAAAGAACACATAGAAGGATTGAAAACAATGCAAGGGAAGAAAATGTGAATGAGGAATATGTAGAGTCATCACATTCTGAAGAAGTAGAAAAAAGAGAAGTCTTAGTGACTAGGAGACCCTGTTGAATGAAGATAATGAACCTATTAAAAAAAAATTGTTTAAAACAAGATGCACATGTGAAGGAAAGGTATGTAGTGTTATCATATATGGTAGAAGCACTAATAACCTTGTCTATGAAGAAATGGTGAACAAGTTGAAGCTAGAAAGAAGAAGGCACTTGCATCAATATATGCTTGCTTAGATTTAGAATGATCAAAAACTTTTGGTCAGTGAAAAAAGTTTGGTAAAATTTAAAATAGAAGTTATAGTGATGAGACTATATGTGATATTATACCTATGGATTATTTTCATGTTTTGTTGGGAAGGCCTTGGTAATTTGACAAAAAAGCAATGCACGATGGGTATGCCAATACATACTCGTTGATGAAGGATTGAGCAAGATACAAATTGAAGCCATTAAAAGAGTAAATGGGTAAGGTTTGCAATAATGCAAGGGTTTTTTTAGTTGATTTTAGGAAGTTTTTAGACGGTATGAAGCATGAATTTTTTTTTTTGCTTTGATTCCAAAAACTAACCAAGGAAAAGTGGAAGATGTTCCTTTGGAAGATGCAGATTTGTTGCATGAATTTCAAGAAAATGTTTCCAATAATGCATTAGAAGGATTACCACCTGTCAAAAGGATAAGTCATCAAATTGATCTGATGATGTGCAATTTCTACTGTTTTGGCACCAAAGAAAGGTGGATAATGGAGAATGTGTGTGTATTCAAGGGCCATTAACAAGATCTCCATCAAATACAAATTCTTATTGTCTAAAAGGTGTTAGAGTAAAAGGTATTTCCTAATTAATTATTTATTTAATTATTAGGTTCATTTTCCTCTAATTACTTAAGCTTACTTAGGTCATGCTATTTTTATGTCTCATGTCATAGGATGAGGACACATGTCATGATCTTGTTTTTGTTAGATTTAGTTGTGAAAGCACCCAAGATCAAAGTGACTGAAGGAAAGCAAGATAAGAACCCAGAGATGAACAAAACTCAACACTCTCCTAGCATTGAACTAGACTCACAATTTGAGCTAGTGTTCTCATTAGCATAGGGAGAGGTGAGGGCTTGTTTATATAGAAAAATAGAGGCAAATAAAACCAAGAAGAATAATAACTCCCCTTTACCCATAATAGGTGGGAGGTTTTACCTACTTGGTAAATGTCAAATGCATGGTTATGCCAACTCAGGTAAAGACATAAAATGCTTATGGGGAGGTGGAAAATAAATCCAAAATAGGGTGTGACATTCAACTACCCAAATGTGGGTGTGAATGACACATGTGATTGTAGGATTATGCCACATGTCCTCCTCCTAACCATTATAATATAACCTAAGCAAGGTTAATAATGTGTGTAGGAAAAATAAATATTCTCTAACATAAGGAAAATAAAAAACCTACACTAACACCCCCCCTTAAGCGTAGCTTAGGTGGGTTAAGAGACACAAAGATGGAAATATGGGTCCTGGCTACTAGGCCATGTTAGGTACCCATGTACAAAATACTCTCTCACAAATAGAGTAGAGGAGAAAACTCAGTGGGACAAAACTCCTCCCCATAAAAGAGAAAAGAAAACAAGTTTCCCAACACAAGAAGAATCCCATGCAAGGAAGAAGTCCCCTCCAAAATAGAAAGGATAGGAAAGAGCATGTAGCCTTCCCCAAAGTAGTCAACTGTACCAATGGTTGATGCTTGAAACTGGATGTAGAAAATGGACCATGATCTTCGAACAACATTCCTCCCCTTAGGAAGAAACAAAACCAAAGGTGTATGAAAAACTTCTTCCCATTCTTGAAAGGAATATAAGGGAAGAAAGTACAAAATGTATGAAGTCTCTGAAAACTACTCATCTGTCTCCATGTCGATGTCGAAAGCTGATGAAGATGACAATCCAGAACCTAGTAGAGATGTATGCAAAACAAGATCCAAAGACTCCAATATCTCATCTGAAGATAAAGATGCCTCCTCCAAATGTTGTACATAAGTATCTACAATCACATCACACTCGAAAGAATGATCATGTAGAGAATGAATAAGAGGGTCAGAGTGTTCTCTCACAACAACTGAAGAAGGATCATCTCCATCAAAGAGAAGATGAATATCATCAATGATGTCTCCCAAATCTAAAATATGAGACTCTTTGAACAAACCTGCAATGTCTATCAAGTAGTCATCCCAAACAACTATATCTGGAAGACAATGTCGATCCTGTTGCACTTAATCACAAGTAGCCATGAATGTAACACAAGTATCCTCAAAAGAAATAGTAGATAGAGGAGAAGGAATGCAAGGCTCAATAACTGGATCTGATGTGAGAATACCAAGATTCAAATAGCCAAAATTCTCCTCAAAATCAAATGTCACACAAGGAGTGTGATCAACAACCAAAGGATCAAAACCATCATCAGGTGCAAAGTCTAAAAAGGTATACAACCGAGATTCATGATCAACTATCTTAGTAGCAATTATCTCTCTGCTCTCCAAGTCTCTGATGATAACTAAATTAGGTGTGAATTCCACAGTCTTCCCTGCTCCACCATGAGTGATCTGATAGATGGAAAGAAGATTGTTTGTCAAGTGAGGTACACACAAAACATCATTGAAGGTGCCATCCCCAATATCAACATAACCCTTCCCAATTACACTCATGTAGGTGTTGTTGCCCATCAGAATAGGTGGCATAACACAAGGCTCAAAAGAAGAGAACATAGACTGTGAAGAAGCCATATGATGAGAAGCTCCATAATCTAGGAGTCATTTCCCTAATTCATGACTTGTAGAAGCACAAAGAGCTTTACCTTTATTTTTCTTAGACTCAGAAGCAAATCATGCATGACCTTTATCCTTACTAGATCCTGACTGTTTGGAATGTGAAGAAGAAGTAGACTCAAACATTCTAGAAGGTAGATCAATGTTGTTCTTCTTAAGAAGATTTTTCAGTTCATCAATATCCTTCTTATAACAAGAATGTTCTTCATGTCCAGTCCTCTTGCAAT
>VDFB02036581.1:0-53545 GCA_007258455.2 Sequoia sempervirens
AATATATATACATATTTGCAGCGATAATCAAGTTGAATACACACCATATTAATAGTCAAATAACATAGCATACCACTTTCATAGTGAAATATTAAAATATTAGTGATCTACTCGAATGTCATGATACAAAATTATAAATTAAAGTTCAAACATAAAAATGTCAAGTGTTTACAATCAACCATTATTGATCATTGATCAATTTGAAAAGTGTGAATATTTCTTTGTGTGGAAGGAAAACAAGAAAACAATTTTACATAATAATTTACATTGTGAAAGAGACAAAACCTTTTTCTTGCAGATCGTAGAAGAACCTTAGTGATTTTTTGGGTGTCCTTGCCTTGGAACGGAACTATCCTGGGCCATGAATGATTGACTAGGAATTGTGAGAAAGAAATAAGATAAATCACATGCAACTTGTTGCAATTTCTTTCCTTGGAAAAAATGGTAAAGTTTTCTTTTCAGGGAGAATCTCCTTTAGAGTTTGACCACATTGATAATTTTCAAGATAGACTTAGCCAAATATGTCATCTAGGTTTGAAGCCTTTAGGTAAAATGTTTGCTTCTTAATATTTTGTTCAAAATTCAAGATGTAGCCTCTCCTCCCTTAGGGAAGAGAAGGCCTATCAAACCTAACACTCTTATGCAACACTTCTTAAGTTCTTGTTGATGTAGTATTAGATGCAAAGTTTCAAAATAGGCATGGTTATATAAATTCTCATCTCATGACTATCATTGCATCAAATTAAGAATTTTCAATCCTTTATGGTCTAGACAAGAGAAGTATGGAGTAGTGTTCCAATGCTAAAGTCATATTGTGAATCTTTTTGCTGTGAGTGTTTCAAAAATGAGGAATCTGTCTTCTGCACGAAATGAGAAATATTCACAATATTTTCTAGGAAGGAATAAGTCCATAAGATCGAGTATGCAAGAACTGAGAATTGCAAAATTGTCTTACATTTGACTTCCAAACACAAATTTTCACACTTTTCGATGTTCACACATAAGTCAAAAAATATATGTGTGTAAATTGTAAAGTATACACTTGAATACACATAACTCATATCTATTGAACCATGAATTTATAATTTGCAAATATGGACACCATCGATAAAAAAGATTTGTATTAAGCAAATAGCCATGTACGGATACATCAATATATGTCGATATAAGTATAAAATATAGTTACAAAATAGCCATATAGGCTTACGAGAATGCCATATAGGCATTCAGTGTCAAATATATCCAATATAAAATATGTACAAAATTGCCATGTAGGCATACAACAAAGGGCTCTCTGCATTCAAAATTCGTTTCTCTCCATGCTCTGGTTCAAATACAATTTTCTTTCCCTTTGTTGGGTGATCCAATGGCAATAAGTCTGTCACCTGTTTCTGTTGTGCTCGAGGAGTGCTCCTGTGTTGCTCCTAGTGTTTAGCTTATGGTGAAGTTTCAACTATTACAATAAGAAATAAAGACATTAATATATAGAAATTACATTATAAAAATTAATATATTTAACAAAATAATCAATTACGGCCATCTCACGATCACTCTCCTCGATGGAAATATTTGCACGCCGATGATCAGGTGTGCTCAAGCCCTCTATAAACCATCCAAATAGGAATTAAACTACAAATCAATAATGCTTTGTTTTTTCACTAGAACTAGTTCATCTATAATAATGAATGTAGATTGAAATTTAGTAATTTGCCTCATACCTCCCCTATCAGAGCCATCAAGGATTGTACAGTGGAGGAAACACCAATATCCATTTCCCTCGTAATGTTTGGAGGTGTTTTTGTCACCAACATCTGAAAATAAAACAACAAATTATTCAATCACAAAAAAGTTACATTAGCGATCCATGTGATGACTTATAATGTATGAGATCTAATGAACAAAATTTTGAGTACATGTATTAAACAGATATATTTTTGATTATTAGTTATCGAATTTGAAGTAATGCTTTGATTTTGAATGATCTATGTAATGCAATTTAAGGTCAACAATATGAATATAAACTACACAAATCTATTAAACTTATAATTCATTTCTTAAGTTCTCTTTAAATTCTATATTACCTCCGTGAACGTTTGATCAAATCTACTTGGCACTCAGAGGTGTTTCCTTGAAACCTCCAACAGTACCCTGTTCAACATCCAAAATCACATATTAAAATACCATTCGTAGAAACAATGCTATTAACACATGTAATAAATTTATAATTGTTTACTAACTTTACATACCCCACCGATAGGTGCACTCCAAAAATAAGTAGGTGGATGACTGGTGTATCCAGTCTCTACACTGTGACCCTACAATTTTATTAAAATAATAAAAATAAATTAGTTAATCTTGCATTTCACAATCAAAATTTAATAAATTAAATTCAATGAACATGCTGAATTTTACCTGAGTTTCAATGCCATATGCATCATGTAAAATGTCAACCGTCATCTCCATCCCCATAGATGCATACAGATCAGGCTACGTAGTAGCATACGGATCCTGCATAGCACCCTCTTGAGTGTCGGTAGGGTCATATGAACAAGTCACTCCGTAAGATTGACACACATGGGTTCAAAGGCCACCGCATCTCTTCATCACCGTGGCACCATATTTGCAGACAAAATCCAACTATTCTTGATGAAATTTGCAAAAGTCCTTCCTCCTAGAATGCGAGTGCAAAACTGAGTGGTTTTGGCCGCAGGCAGAGCTGAGAAACAGTGAAAAGCAAATGATACAAATTTCAATTTTCTTTTTCTTTGAAAACCACATAATGCGCTCGGTTATAACACGATCGTGTTATGTGTTCCCCCATTTTTTTCCCATTTGGCCATAAAAGTGCGACCAACTTCATGCACCCACCCCATAGCTAGGATCAATTTCACTTCAGAGACTTTTTGTTGATTGCACCATTCTGGATAAATCAGATGATTACCATCAGTTGTTCATCCTTTCTTTAAGTGACCCAGGTGGGAAAGTGCCAGATTAGCAAGATGAAATTTGATACTTAGGATAGGCACAAGGGATACGAAGCTGCAAAAAAAATTCTACTTGATATGTATCAGATCTAACTTCATTTGAGAAGTATAATATCTATAGCTCAGTTTCAGCTAGTATTTTGACTGTGAGTAGGTTCAAATATTCCTACTTTTAACCTCATATAAAGCAATTCCCATAGCAGCAATCAAGTGGATATGAAAGTATAAAACAAATGTGTATCTTGAAAGAATAGATGCTAAGACTTAAACAAAACAACCACGTATAAGAAGCTAAGATTTACACTTGATTTGATATGAAAAAATTTGTAATAACGGAGAATGATAAATGATTAAGGCAAGTCCACCCTCCTTGTAGTGCTAGAATGTAACACCCAGAAATCTACAACTTTGATCTCTATTCCATGTGTGTCATCATGAAGTTAGTTAAAAGAAAGCAAACCAAGAGGTATTCTTTATGAAATAATCACCTATGCTCTTCAAACATAACAAAACAATCTAGTTAAAATCCTAAGAAACATGGTGAATAATCTATTCCATAGTGGATTGATGCTATTATTGAAAATAACCATTTCCCAATCCTTGCTCAAGCTTGATGTTAAGATGCTATGAAGATGATGATAAGATGGGCAATATTAGCTCTCAATTGAAGAGAGTAACCTTTCATGAGACTTGTGGATCAAGTTGTGGAGGATTTGCTAAAGAATGATGCCTCTATTTAAAGATTTTTAAATGCTAAGAGTGTCAAACATAGAGGACGTGGGATAAAGATCAAGCCAATGATAAAACGCCACTTGTCAACTTGTGAGTGGTTGATGCGTGTGAAAGATTTGGGAAATGTGCCCAAGAGAGGGAGATTTCAAATTCAAATTTGAGAGTAAATGCTGAGTGGGGGACATGTAAGAGTTTATTAATTGCTTTGTTGGATGTACATGCCCACTTGGTTTTGAATTCAAACTTGAGGGAAGATGCTATGTTGAGTGAAAATGGTGATTTTAATAAATCAATAAATTGATTTATTTATTCAAGTGGGATTATCTAGAGGATGTGATGGGTAGTTAGGTTAGATTAATTAGGTTTAGATTAACTTAATGATGATTAGGATGTTTGACCTTTTTGACTTAAATATTTGATTTATTTAAATCAGAAAAAAGATGGAATATGACTTGGAGATTTAATTGAATAAGGTCTTGTTTATTTAAATAAAGATTGATGTGAACAAGCTAATTTATTTAAATGGATAACCTTAGGACTAAAGACCCGATTCACCTAGTGAATGAATTCACTGTGTTTGATCAATTTAATGAGCGGATGCATAATGTTAATTTTTGCATGTCTACAATTACAATTGATCTTACACAATCTAATGATATGTAAACAAAATTATTCAAAATAATAATATGATAATTTTTATAAACAAAATTATTCAAAATAATAATATGATAATTTTCATAAACAAAATTATTTAAAATAATAATATGATATTTTTTATGAAAACAAGTAGCATTCATAATTATATTACTAAATGACCAACTCTTCTCTACTAACTACCTATGCAAAAAATGTTTGCAATCTTTTGTAAGGAAATTTTATATTCCATATAACTTGTTTTGAAAAATATATAAGCAATAAAGAATCACATTTAAGAAAAACATTCTCACTTAATATTTGCAGAAGTTAGCATGCCAAAAATGTTATTTTTCATTGCAATTTTCAAGATTCCTTGAACACTCATAATTAAAATACTGGATGACCAACTCTTCTCTACTAACTACTTATGCAAAAAGGAAAAAAAAACAGAGAAACACATTTAAGAAAAACATTCACACTCAATATTTGCTTAAGTTTAGCACAAAGAAAATATTATTTTCACAACCAGATAATTTTAATGAAGGTTAAAAAATAAAAATAACTAAAAAGATAAAAATAAAATGCAAATTGTGATTCAATTGCAGGTTGAATCTTTTTGCTGCGTATATCCCAAACACTACTTACTCTTTTTTTTCCAATACTTCCTATACCAACATTTCGAACACTATAAATCCCCTGTGCTTGATCATTATGAAACACTGTAGAAACTTATTTTTTGGCTGTTCAATTATATAGTCATATAAGTATAGAAGTATTGATTTGGAATATTTGATAACAGCAAGTCACATTTTTCAGTTCGTCCTTTTAAAAGATTTCTAAGTCCAGTGCAGTCCATTGATAATTCAATGTCATCAAATTTATGTGATGCTTTAATAACGCACGCCTCCAATTAATTTTAAGCTCAAAGTTAAATAGAAGAATGGAGGTTAAAAAATGCAGAAAGCATGAATTCAACCTCATTCAGTAGTCAAGATAGAGAGAGTTTGAAACATGACTATCTCTTTTGAGACATATAATAATTGTCAAAGGTAAAATGGATACTATTACATTAATTAATCAAAATTCTGTGTGACTAGAAGTATTTTCAATAAAAATCTATTTGTGATTGGATCTCTTATTATCTTAAAGAGATCAATCATTTTCATGCTAAATGATGCTAAATGAATGATTAGAGTTACTGGTGGAAGAAGATAATTAGCATAAAATAAATTATGGTCGTGATTTTGTTCTTTGAACTTTTTTTTTTTCTTTTTAAAATTTCTAATTGCAGTTTGAAATCCAAATAAGATTTCATATTGATTCAAAATAATTTTTAATTTTCTAATTGCTGTTTGAAACCTGAATAAGATTTCATATTATTACATTAGCATATAAAATTATGTTAAAATAGGAAAAATTAGCATAGACACAAAAATAAAACAATGAATGAAATTACTGGTATAGACCTAAAAAAAATATACATATTTAGTATCTTTGAACACTATAATGCCTTAACAAACCAAGGCATGAAATGGCTACTATCTTCTACATTTAAATAGCAGCACATTTTCCACAGGATTATTTATGTGTACTGGATAAATCTATCATTTTAAAATTCCCCAAATCAATTGATTTCATTTAAAAAAATAATAATTTCAAAAGGTAAAATCGACACATTTGAATTAATTAATTGAAATTGGTGGTGTATGACTGATTAAAAGATAGCTGACCTTTATTGATCAACCCATGAATTTGTATTCAATCAGAAACTTATAACACAAACATTATTTGATTCTATCTTCTCTTATGATTATTCTCATATTGTTGAATATAGTTGTGCTTTGCAATGTAGAAAAGCAGATGAAAAAAGTGATGACTGCTGGAAAGCTACAGTAATAGTAATTAACCTGGCTGCATTATATTGAATATAGGGGAAAAATCAAATGGAGGGAGAAGATACCTTTAACTCAAATAAAAAACTATCTCCGATTGGATTAGGTGTGAGACAATAGGCAGGTGGCTCCTAAGGAGGTATTGGAAAAAGAGGATATGTTTTTTCTGCACCACTGGATAATTATAATAACCTAATGGTCCCATGTAATAAGCATGATGAATTTTTTTTTTTGGATGCTGTTGAAATAATTCTGGGATGCACTTGCAGGGAAAGGGCGCCATAATATTATAAGGTTGAAAGAATTTTAACTACACAAAATATTTAGAAGATGTGAACAATGCTAAATTTTTTATTAAGTAATTTTGATTGGCTATAATTACACTTTTAGGGCTTACAGATTCTCTATAATTACTGCAAAGCTAAGACCAACGCCTAAGAGAAGAATTGAGAGATTTAGGTAAAAGATAAGATGATACTATAAAAGGATGTCGTGTTTAAACAATTTATAGAGCCGGAAATACTGCTTGAGGAAAATTTTCAAAGCTGCAGTTGCTTTGTAAGGGACAAAATCATATGAGAAAAATTGCAATTTAGAAGTGATACTAAAAGTGGAATTCATGTTAAAACTATTTGAAGATGCTAAAGAAACAACTGAAGAAGGAATTTCAGAGTAGCAATCCCTCTCTACAAGACTAGTGCCTAAGAGAGGAATTAGGTTATTCAGATTAGATATAAGTTGAAATGAAAAGTGGACTTCACATTCATACTATTTGATGAGGCATAAATACCAATAGAATTTTTTTTGGAGAAGCAACCCTTCTATATGGGACCAAACCCTATGAGAAGAATTAGGAGATATAGTCAAATTTAAGGTGATATTAAAAGTGGGTTTCATGTTTCAAATTATTTGAAGACTGCAAAAGTATACTTTCTTGGAACAAGAACCCATCTCTTCGGGATCAAAGTCTATGTGGAGAACTATTATATATATATATATATGCATGCAATAATGATGCTACAATTATTAATTGTTATTAGTCATTATTCAATTGACACTAATATGTTTTTTTCTCTTTAAGCAACTAAACTGTAGATTTTCGGGGATAGGGGCTCTCTTACATTTCTAGGGTTTTGCACCTAAAAGGAGAAAGGTATCCCAAAAACCTAGGTGGTTCACTCAGGACTAATGCAAATATGATTGAAATATGTCTAAATAGAGTGAAATATTTCATATCACTTGTTTTTAACAATAGTTAGGAGTTGAATTCAATTTCATAAGAAGTTAAAGAACAAAAAATTCTTGTGCATTTTTCTTTTATGAAATTTTAAGAAAAATAAAATGCATAATCCTGACCATAGATTTTACTACAAACATTGGTAATCTCTTAGATGGTATCCTTTTCTATAAATTCAATAGATCCAACATTTATATTTATTTTTTGAATAGTCTTGTTAAAATGATTGAATGGATCATTATGACAAATATTTTATTTAATTATATCTATTCATAGACTCATAATTGCAGGTTACAAGAATGATTTCTAAAGAATGATTTCTACAGGTCCAAATTGTTGTCATGCAAATACATGGTTGCAAGAATTCACAATCTCATAATACTAGACTTTGACCAATCACATGATACTGAACCCATAAAACAGATTATTCCATAAATGCTAAGAATACACAATCACAAATAGTACTAGAATGAGACAATTGACATTCATGGTGGGGATGACATGGACTATTTTATTCAGCCACCATCCATCTTGTATTATTATTGTATAAAAATACCTGTATCTATACAAATATATCTCTTATAAAAATAATGTTCTTAAATAATATTTCTTCTTTCTAAGTAAATTTTTCTTTTGAAGGGAATTCTTTCACAGATGGAAGAGAGAGAAGTACAAGATAATTTTGTGAGCCTTTATCTTAAGATCCATCTCGAACTTCAAAAACAATGTGAGCATATTGACCGAGAATCGGCTCGGGTGCCCATGTTTTGAGGAAATAATTCTTTGCTTCCTACTCTTCAATCTCTTTCTTTAACTCTTTAATTTCATTCTTCATTCTCCACTTTCCACCGTATTGCCTTGTCTCTATAGCTGAATAAGCTGATATAACAACTTTATTAATGATCATCTCTTGTTTTAATAAGGATTAAAACAAGGATTTGCTGAATGTGATATGAAATATCAATTCAAAAAGTTTGTACACAATTTACTACGAGAAGCTTTACTATTAGAATTTTATGGACTGTGGAAATATCTTCTAAAGATAAATGACAATTAAATGTACGAGTAACAGTATCAAAACAAACATGAACTCAACAATTCATGAATAAACACACACACAAATAAAATACGAGCTGTTACTCATAATATTTGTATTGAATTGCTTGCCAAAATGCTTTACATCTGCCTCTTATGTATAGGACTTTAGATACATTTAGAATAATCTAGAATATAGGCTAACATATTATTTTACCTTGGCCGACATAAAATAAGTTTCTAGAATTTACCTAACACTAAACTTCTAGAATTTATCCAACACTAACTAACATAAAAATAACTTCTAGAACTTTACCAAATTTTACTTTATTCCTAATCTCTAATCCAGTTGGAACCTCTAGAAACTTCTAATTTAATTCATATTTTTACATCTCATTTGAGGGAGAAATTACAATTCCCAACACTCCCCCTAATTTCGACCTCAAATGCAGAAACTTCTAATTTAATTTATATTTTTACATCTCATTTGAGGGAGAAATTACATTTCCCAACACTCCCCCCTAATTTCAACCTCAAATGCTATTGCATAAATTTCCTTTCTCTTGAGTGGTGACTTTGCAAATCCTTTTCTTTGCTTGATATTCCTGATGATGCCTTTGTCTTTGTCCAAGTCTTCAAACTTCAAACTGTCTATACGATTGCAAATTTCTTTCCTCAACTCTTTTCAACTCTCATCCCACTACTACGACAGTCATTCAAACTTCAAATTTTTAGAACTTCAAACTGGAAGTCTTCTTCTCTACAAACTCACTACTTGTAACTTTCCACCTTCTTTGATGTCTTACCTTTCCATGATTGCTATCATCTTCAAATTTATTATCAATTATGCCTTTTGAAAACCTTGCTTGAATGCCATCAACTTTCACTTGCGAACTTTTATACTTAAACAAGTTCTTGATCATACCTATAATTTTTTTCCAACTCGATCTGTAAACCCATCCACAATCTATTTTCATACAATCTTCCATAGAATCCTTCTTGCACTATTTGTTCCAACATGTCTTTTCATAATGACTCTTCAAACCAAACAAACTGCAAGGATGTAAGTCCCAACATCTATCCTTTGTATGTCCTTTCCTGTTACAATGACAACATTGCACATATTCCATTTCTTTAACAAATTTGGTTACACCTGTATTATTTCCTTTCCCTGTCACATATCCAAGTCCTTTATGTTTTGGCCTCATTATTGGCTTAATTGGCTCTCTCATCCCTTGATCATGCCTTCCTAAACCTTTACCTTTGTATCCCATTCTTTCCATGATTTTAAACTAACATTTTTTTTCATTTCCTTTACATCTAACAACATTATCTTTTTGACAATTTTTATCACAAATTTCTTTAGCAAAAACACATTTATCAATGCACAAATTCAAATCCTCTATACCACAAGAAACATCACATATGGATTTCCTTGCCTTCAAACATTCATTCTCTTCATTGAATCTTGATATTTCATTTTTGTATAAACTAATCTCTTCTTCTAATTTCTTCTTCTTTTCTTCTAAATCATCGACCAACTTCATTCTTTTTTCCAATTCCTCATTCCTTGTATTAATCTCATCAAACAATTTTAGTTTTTCTTCAAGCTCTTTATTTTTCTCTCTAAGTTTACACAATTCCTTCACCTACAAATTATTTATTTGTTCCACAAACTTTAACCTATCCTCTAGCTCTTCAATTGCCTCGTATAATCACTAATTTCATTTAAAAGATTACATTTTTCTACCCCCATTTCTTTCCATAATTTTTCCAATTCTTTTTCTAAAAAATCCTTTTCACATTTTAAACTTGTATTTTCTTTCTTCACCTTTATTAATTCTTCTTCTAAATCTTTTGTTTTCTCTTCCTTCTTGTAGCTATATGCCCAATTTATATTTCACAGAATGATAACTTTTCAAACATAAATCTTATTAGAGACAACCAATTTTATTTATCTCAGAAAAATATTTGTCTTCCATCCAAACATTACTACCAGCAATTACTCAGACACAACCATTTTTTTTATTTAGCCAAAAAATCATATTTACTCAACACAACCATTTTTTTTATTTAGCCAAAAAATCATATTTTCCTTTGTGTTGAATCATAACAACATTAATAAAAAATAGCGATCTACCTTCTTTTTTTTTCTTTTCACATCTACAATTTGCCTTTTGATTTTTAGCCAAAAACTCATATTTTGCTCTGTGTTGAATCATAACAGCATTAATAAAAAATAGTGATCTACCTTTTCTTTTTTCTTTTCACATCTGTGATTTGCCTTTTGATTTTTGCACACTTTTTATGCATCCCTTCACTTATGAAGCAACAATTCTGGATTTCATTGAATCTTCTTAAAAACTGCAATTCTTTCTTTACTTGATAGTAGCTCCAACAATCTCAGACAAAAAATAATCTGCAACAGGTTTACAACTCCAACAATTCTTCAACAACAATCTACTTGCAATGAACATAAATTCTTTGGCATTGATGAACTTGCATCTCCAATTTTCAATTCACTTCAATCTGGCTCTGATACAACTTTGAGAGGGGTGGATGGATACAGATCAACATTAATAAGCAAATATAAACTCAGCAATTCATGAATAAACACACACAAATAAAATACGAGCTCATGCTCGTAATATTTGTATTGAATTGCTTGCCAAAAATGGTTTACATTTGCCTCTTATATAGAGGACTTTAGATCTAGAATATAGGCTAACATATTATTTTACCTTGGCCAACATAAAATAAGTTTCTAGAATTTACCTAACCCTAAAATTCTAGAATTTATCCAACCCTAACTGACATAAAAATAACTTCTAGAACTTTACCAAATTTTACTTTATTCCTAATCTCTAATTCCAGCAACAACAAAAAGTATCTAAAGAATATATAATTTAACCTAAGAAGCACATTGCATACAAGATCATATAATATAAAAAAATCCTATAAAAGGAAGGCTACATGTCTCAAGAACCACCCAAAGAACCAAGGGAATGGAGCATGAAAGAGAACACAACTCTATTCTAGATCATAATCAGGAGAATAAGAAGCACCAACATCCCAGATAAACATCACAAAACTGTCAAGCTAATGGCCTAGGCTAAGAGGGTGTAGGTGAAGGTAGTTTGATTGCAATTCTTTGATGTAGAGATTTAACCAACTTAAGCAAGGATTGAATCTGAGAGTAGAAAACTAGTGCAAATGATTAGAGATAGCATGGGATCCTTTGGATTTTGATGTCTTATAACCTCATTGAAATATACATGCTATTTTTCAGCAATAAAGCCATAAAGGTAATAACCCAAAATGAACCTTCCATAATGACTGCTCAGAAATGTCTGCGTAGTGGAAAAAAAAGCTAAGAGAAGTGTCGGTGTGACAGTGAATAGGGAGCAAGTACAGATTCATGTGTTTGGAAAAATATATGTTTTTAAATGTGTGCTTCAAAGTTACAAAAATAGAGTTACAAAATTTAGATGCAAAGATGTAAACATAATCCATGATTGAGTGTGAATGTGACACATGCTGGGGCTACACCAACTTGGTCCAGCAACATATATGAAAATGAACAAAATAAATACCTCAATTTCAACATCATCTATTGGATGTATTTGCAAGTGAAAAAGATGCTTAGATGTTTAGTTTACTAGGACTGTTCATAAATTTGGGAGAAAGGTATTATTCTAGACTTGAAAAGGAAAACCCTAGTGGTGCTTTTAAGAAAATTTGAGAAAGTTCAAATCAATTGAAGTACTTTTCAGACTACCTATGATGTCCCTCCTTCACATGACCTATCCCATATCAATATGGTCAAACTAGAGACTCTATCTTGGATGAAACCTTCTTTACACAACACAAGGGCAACCTACATGAACACTTTTCCTAAAAGGTATACTTCCCATGCAAATGACAACAAAAACTCCAAACACAACATATTGCAACAACTCTCAGCCATCAATCCTCATAGTCTAGGAAAATTAAAACAATAATAATCTCTGTAGTGATCCTCATAAAACAAACAATGAAAAGTAACAGACAGACTCCAAGTAATAGATAGACTCAAAAGATTTTGGTGTAAGAGGCCCTTGTATGAGTAAGAGGTTCATACCTAAATTCAAATCGCCTATTGCATTTAGGTGCAAATATAACCTCCATGGAAAAAGAGAAATTGAATTGTAAAATAATGGAACAATTCATGTATGACGTAGGTTGTACAATTTTTAAGAATTTGATCAAGTATACCACACACCAAGTTAAATGCAGGCCACAACTTCACCCATGATTTTTCAAGCCAAAAAGGAAAAAAAAAAGCCATAACATATAAAACACATTCTTACTTACCAAGACAGTTAACTTCACCCAAGATTTTTCAAGCCAAAAAGACAAAAAAAGGGATAACACATAAAGCAAATTCTTACTTACCAAGACATTTTCCTTAAAAAAAAGGATAACCTAGACAAGGATCACTAAATAACACTATTTATTATTGAGATGTGTTGATGAATGCTAGGTGACATTAATAATAAAACCAAATTCTTTGGGATATGAATTAAATGCAAGAGAATTTGAAAAGGGCCAAAGAAATTACTCCACAATGCTTTAGGTTTATAGTTGCAAAGATATATGTGATTTTCTATATTTATGATGTTTGATATATCTTTCAATTTAATTATGTTAGGGTATGGTGTTGTACACCATTGCATAAAATGTTTTATCATATTATTGTAATTAAATAATTATTTAATTGTGATGCACCTTGGTGGTGTCGATAATCACACTAGGTAATTATTTGGTGTCCCACGTAATGATTGTATTGTAACATTGTATTACTATTTGTGTAGGAGACATGTGTTAGAAAAGGGGTCAGTGGTTTTGTATTCACATGGTTTTGTGGTACATGGTTTTACCTTACCACTAGTTGTATTTGTGTGAGCTTGTGTCTATAAAAGCAAACACAATGTAGTTGTTTTGGGTTAGGGGTGAACAGGCTAAGCAGGTTGGTTGTGATTATTGAGTCTTTTTGAAGAGTGCATTTGTGAAGCATGGCATGGGATGTGTGGATTCATACTTGAACACATGAAAGTGCATTAGAGGGCTTGAGTGCATTTGTGAAGCATGGCATGGGATGTGTGGATTCATCCTTGGACACATGAAAGTGCATTGGAGGGTTTGATACTTCAAAGGTATTCATTGTAACTCTTGTATTTTCTTATGGTTAATTAATATGATGGAGTATGGATGCTTTTGGATGTTGGGTTTTTCCCTCTTGAGGGTTTTCCCAGGGTAAATCTTGTGTTATCTTGTAGTTTGTCTATTTGATCTTTGCATTTGGAAAACTTGTATGCATGTTAATCTCTCTTGGGTTATGTGGGAAATGATTTGAAATTCTGGGTTCGAATGCAATATTTCCTAACAAGTGGTATCAATGGTTGAAGATTTTTTATTATAAACCTGGTTTGAGAGTTTTTTGCAAAGTTGAAGCTATGAACATGCATGTAGGGTTTGAGGCATTACAAGGTATGGAACACATGTTGCAGTGTTTTTATGCAGACGTGGGCTTTTGGGTTGTCAATATTTGTTGCATGTTTATTGCAGATATGAAATTTTTCAATGTTGGGTGAAAAAGGGTTTCTTGGTTTGAGTTTGCATGTGAGGGTTTTGTAGAGAAAATTTCACAAATAACCTTCTGGAACAAAACGGACCTCATGGTTGGATTTAGGTTGGCTGAGAGAAGAATTTTGGCATAAAATTCGACCTACTTTGAAAAAGTTGAAAAAAAGACAATTTTTTTAACAAAAGCCCCATTTTGCATGTGTAGAAGAAAAATCAAAATTAAAAGATCCCAAAATTTTTTTTAACAGGGAAAAATTCTTTTTCCATCTAGGGTGAAAAATCATTTAAAAATCCAACAAAAATAAAAGCAAAAAGTTAGAAAAAACATATTGGAAAAAATTTATAGAAATCAAAGATAAAAATGGTAGAAGGTACAGAGTCCGCAGACCTGTACCCGCCCCTGTAGCTCTTGCATCAACTGCTATCTCATCACAAATCATACTATGGAGTTTATGAAATATGTCGGCCTTGCTTTGGAGTTTTCTAAACTTTTATTTATAAAATATAACATGGCCGTATAAACCTAAAATGAAAACTTTCATTAAAAACCTTCGATTAAATCAAATCCACCTACCATCTCTTTTTATAAATGATTTAATTTTTAAAATATTAAAAGAAAGAAAAATTCACCAGGTTTGGAGAAATTTTAATATTTGTTTTTATTTGGAGTGGGGTCTACCAAATTTGCCATATAGTCTAATTGGACAGTTTTTGTTCCAGAGGCATAACTTTCACTCAACATGTTAGTTTTTTGACTTCTTATAGTCACTAGAAAGCTAGTTCTCAGCACTATGCAGTGGTGTAGGCTTGGTTTTCTGATTTTGTTACTTTGATATGTTTTTGGAGCCTAGAAGTCAGATGTTCTAGTTTGCATGTTTTTGGTCATATCTTTTACATACAGAATCAGATTTTTGATTTCGAAAATGCGTTGGAGAGTGCTTGTAGTGTACTACATAGTGGTTCATATTTTTTTATTAGTTTGTGGTGCAAGGAATGTTTTGTACTTGTTTGATCACTTGTAGGTGCTTGAGATTCAGAGGGTGAACATGTGAGCATCCGAATGAGTCAAGAGGCAAAAACTTGAGGGAGTACACGTTTTTATATGTTATTTATGATGTTATATCTGATTATTAGATTGGTGCTTCTTGGTAAAAGTTTACAGGAAATTTTTTAAGTTAGGAAATTGATGGTAATAGGTACACAGGTTGTCTTTGACTTTGAGGACATGGTTGGACATGGTTTGAGACTTGGAGTCTTGTGTGGGTGATAGTTGAATGTAGGTACAATGATGGATATGGTTATGGTGTCATAGATATGCAGGTACATTTGATGCATTGGCATGACATGATCATGCATGTGGTGTTTGGTGGTGATATGGTTTGATGTTAGGAGATTGTACTCATCTTCTTGATGCTTATTTGGTTCCTTCACTATGATTACTCTTTTGTGGATATGGTTGGAAAATCATATTAGTGGTTGATTTGGTGTTTGAGTCTTGATGTCTACATAGTTATCTTCTTTGATATCTCGGTTTGCGGTTACTAATGTGATAATGAGTTTGCATGTTTCAGTGATTGGATATACAAGTTATGTGGTTGGCAGGTATACGTAGCCTACTGATTATAGTGAGATGACTCGGATGTGGACTGTCTATATCCACCAAGTTTGATTTATTGATGTTGCATATTTCATTAGTTGGCCTTGTCTGTGGTCATTTGTGCATTGGCATGTTGCTTTGGGATTGAGAGGATGGATGATTTGAGTACTTGATTAGTCAATTCATGGGACTTGTAGCATGTGGTTTTATCATGATGTCATGATAGCTTGGTACATTTATTGGTTATACACTTTTAGTGGGAGCTTTTGACAGTGATGACTTGGCGGTGTTGGATTGGTTTGTGATGGTTTCTTGGTGGTTATATGTATCCTCTTGACTTGGAGATCTTGGTTTACTAGTATGTTACTAACATTGTAGTTGAATGTGTGTAGACCTGGATGATCTTCATGGAGAGGATGGTAGTCATGATGCCATGTTTAGCTTGCATTATGGTTCAGTGAGAGTTGTTGGCAGTGATGTGGATGAATCATTGGTATGGTTATCTTCATGTTATTGGGGATATGTTTTCTTGGCTTAGAGTGATTGTTATGATGTCATGATACACTCTTGATTCTAGATTAGAGTTTGGCATATTACATGTTCTCTTGAGACTAGGATGTATGTTATGGTGCATGTAATCTCCTAGGAGGTGATGGTTAGATCATATTGTCATGATGGGTTCCTGATTCTGTGATTGGAGCTTTGACATTGATCGTGTGTGAGTCTCTTTGTATTGAGTACATTGATCATTTGTCTGATTAATTTATGATGGTGTTATGTTGCATTTGGAGTTTGGCATGGATTGATCGGTTGCAGGTGCGCGTGGATACTTAGAGATGTAGGTGATGGTTGGAGTTCTCTTGTGATTAGAGACATTTGCTTGAGATGGTTACTCTTTGGAGGTTTCAGCAAGAAGACCGAGGGAGCCTTCACCTAGATTTGGACATGAGTTCATGATGGACAGATAGAGTAGATTATTCTTGGAGTGAGTCATGATGGCTTGGTTATTCTTGAGGAGCATTCTCATTCCCCACTCTTGGTCTACTTGGTGACTTATGATTTGAGAGGTATTTTCCCATTATATCTTTCAGATGTGTTGTGTTTCATGCTTTATCTTTCATAGATATGGATCTTGAGCTATGTTAGTTAGTTCTAGAGGATTCATTTTGAGAGATGTTATGGCATGGTTATCTCCTTATGCATTTGAGTTTATGATATCATTCTTTGATGAGAATTGTTAGGAGATGGTTTATGGGCTAATTTCCAGTGAATGGGGATGGTTACATATGGGTTTGATCTTCTTGTTTTGAGAGGCTTACATCCATGTTGGCATTGTTACATTGATTTATATGCTGTACTTGATCTATGAGATTGGGTGTTGTAGATGTTGTTAAGGATTTTCAGTTGGTGTTGTTTAGGAGATCATACTTGACACTACAATACACTTTTTGAGGTGTTAGTAGAAGGACATTATGGTTTACAAGTTTCTCTTCTTCATGGTTCCTTCCTGGATGGTTCCTTCAGGTTTTGGGAGGATGGTGGCAACATGTTGTGAGAGATTATGCAGCTCATGGGTTGCATGTGTGAATCATTGTAATTGTTCTTGGTATTTCATGATTTGATTTTCTTGTCACACCTTGATGTATAGTGTGGATAGGTAGACTTGATATGCTTTGACATTACCTATGCAGTGGGAGTTCTTGGATATGTATGTACTTCATTGATGGGTTTTATATAGGTATCTTGGTTACATTTTACAGGTTGCATATGTTCTTGGCATGAGTTTATTGATGTATTGATACCTTGGATGTATTAGCATGTGTTGTGGATGCTATTTCCGATCATGTGGGTTTTTTCTTCATGGCAATAGCTTGGCAAAGCCTTTTTTATCACTTGGATTTTATGCTTGTGCTCATGGATTGGTGCATCTTCACCTTCACATGTTGCTTTTCTTCCATAGGTGGCACGTTGGGGGATGAGAGGAGTTCTTGCTTGAGATGGTGGTTACTTTGTTCTTATTGCAGGTATCTTGTTGGAGCACGAGAGCATGTTACATATTCATGTGGTTTCATGGATGGCTATGATGTATTTCATGCATTGATCCCTTATGCAATGTATACAACAAGTGGGAGAATGTTGAGGTATGGTGTTGTAAACCATTGCATAAAATATTTTATCATATTATTGTAATTAAATAATTATTTAGTTGTTATGCACCTTAGTGGTGTGGATAATCACACTAGGTAATTATTTGGTGTCCCACATAATGATTGTATTGTAACATTGCATTACTATTTATGTAGGAGAAATGTGTTAGTAATTTAATATTGGGGAATTAAATATTGTAACAACTTAGTACCCAATATTAGAAAAGGGGTCAGTGGTTTTGTATTCACATGGTTTTGTGGTACATGGTTTTACCTTACCACTAGTTGTATTTGTGTGAGCTTGTGTCTATAAAAGCAAACACAATGTAGTGGTTTTGGGTTAGGGGGTGAACATGATGAGCAGGTTGGTTGTGATTATTGAGTCTTTCTAAAGAGTGGATTTATGAAGCATGGCATGGGATGTGTGGATTCATGCTTGGACACATAAAAGTGCATTGGAGGGCTTGATGCTTCAGAGGTATTCATTATAACTCTCGTATTTGCTTATGGTTGATTAATATGATAGAGTATAAATGCTTTTGGAGTCTGGGATTTTCCCAAGGTAAATCTTGTGTTATCTTGTAGCTTGTCTATTTGATCTTTGCATTTGGAAAACTTGTATGCATATTAATCTCTCTTGGGTTATGTGGGAAATGATTTGAGATTCTGTGTTCGAATGCAATATTTCCTAACAAATTATAATAGAAATATATGTGTTTAGAAATAACGCATATCTAGTAACATTGTTATCTAGAATTCCTTTCAAAAGTTTACATTGATGTATAAGATATTATCTCAGAATAATTTAATGATTTTTAAAATAGATTATTGTTCCTATACTTTAATTAATCTTAAACAATCTAATGATGTGTAAACAAAATTATTCAAAATAATAATATGATAATTTTAATAAACAAAATTATTTAAAATAATAGTATGATATTTTTTATGGAAACAAGTAGCATTCATAATTATATTACTAAATGACCAACTCTTCTCTACTAACTACCTATGCAAAAAATGTTTGTAATCTTCTGTAAGGAAATTTTATATTCCATATAACTTGTTTTGAAAAAGATATAAGAAATAGAGAATCACATTTAAGAAAAACATTCTCACTTAATATTTGCTTAAATTAGCATGCCAAAAATGTTATTTTTAATTACAATTTTCAAGATTCCTTGAACATTCATAATTAGAATACTGGATGACCAATTCTTCTCTACTAACTATTTCTGAAAAAGAAAAAGAAAATAGAAAATCACTTTAAAGAAAGACATTCACACTCAACATTTGCATAAATTTAACACAAGGAAAATATTATTTTCACAACCACATAATTTTAATGAAGGATAAAAATTTAAAATAACTAAAAAATTAAAAATAAAATGCAAATGGTGATTCAATGGCAGGGTGAATCTTTTTGCTGCGTATATCCCAAACACTACTTACCCTTTTTTTTCTAATACTTCCTATACCAATATTTCGAACACTATAAATCCCCTGTGCTTGATCATTATGAAACACTGTAAAAACTTATTTTTGGCTGTTCAATTATATAGTCATATTAGTATAGAAGTAATGATTAGGAATATTTGATAACAGCAAGTCACGTTTTTCAGTTCGTCCTTTTAGGAGATTCCTAAGTACAGTGCATTCCATTCATAATTCAATTTCATCAAATTTATGTGATGCTTTAATAACGCACGCCTCCAATTAATTTTAAGCTCAAAGTTAAATAGAAGAATGGAGGTTAAAAAATGCAGAAAGCATGAATTCAACCTCATTCAGCAGTCAAGATAGAGAGAGTTTGAAACATGACTATCTCTTTTGAGACATACAATAATTGTCCAAGGTAAAATGGATACTATTATATTAATTAATCAAAATTATGTGTGATTGGATCTCTTATTATCTTAAAGAGACAAATCATTTTCACGTTAAACAAATGATTAGAATTACTGGTAGAACAAGATAAGCATAAATAAATTATCGTTGTGACTTTGTTCTTTGAATCTTTTTTTTTTTAATTTTTCAATTGCAATTTGAAATGCAAATAAGATTTCATATTGATTCAAAATAATTTTTTATTTTCTAATTGCAGTTTGAAACCTGAATAAGATTTCATATTATTGTATTAGCTTGTAAAATTATGTTAAAATAGGAAAAATTAACATAGACCCAAAAATAATAAAATGAATGAAATTATTGGTATAGACCCAAAAAAAACATATACATATTTAGTATCTTTGAACACTATAATGCCTTACAAACCAAGGCATGAAATGACTACTATCTTCTACATTTAAATAGCAGCACATTTTCCACAGGATTATTTATATGTACTGGATAAATCTGTCAATTTAAAATTCCCCAAATCAATTGATTTCATTTAAAAAATAAAATAATTTCAACAGATAAAACTGACACATTTAAATTAATTAATTGAAATTGGTGGTGTATGACTAATTAAAAGATAGCTGACCTTTATTGATCAATCCATGAGTTTGTATTCAATCAAAAACTTATAACACAAACATTATTTGATTCTATTATTTCTTATGATTATTCTCATCTTATTGAATATAGTAGTTGTGCTTTGCACTTAGAAAAGTAGATGAAAAAAGTGATGATTGCTTGAAAGCTAAAGTAATAGTGCATTATGTAATTAACCTGACAATTTATAGCTATCATTAGATGAGATTTAAAAAAAAAAAAGAAATTTAAATTCCTTATAAGATGTGTAAATGAGACACTTATTTTTTTTTAATAGAACTTTTTTTTGTCTTTTATTAGTAATAATTCACTGTTTTTATTTTAATTATTTTTTTAAAATTTTGTAAGGTATATGTGACTTTTTATATTTATTGTGAAAGATATATCTTTCAATTTAATTAGGATAGATCTAGATTGAAACAAGTTTGTCTGGAGACACATTGAATATACATATAGATTTGTAAATAGAAATATATATTTTTAGAAAAAAGGCCTATTTACTAACATTCTTATCTAACAAATAAGAATTATATTTTAGGAATTTATATTGATGAATAAAATATTATTTAAGATTACTTTTATGATTTTCAAAATAGATTATTTTGTTCCTTTACTACAATATGGTAATAATAATATGATAATTTTTGTAAGAACAAGTAAACATTTATAATTATATTATTGGATGTTCAACTCTTCTCTACCAGTACCTATGCAAAAAAATGCTTGTGATTTTCTTTTAGACAATTTTATAATCCATATAACTTGCTTTGAAAAGGATAAACTAATAGAGAATCGCATGGAAAAAGAGATCCTCACTTAATATTTGCTTAAATTAACATGAGAAAATTGTTATTTTTCATTACAATTTTTCAAGATTTTTTAACATTCATAATTATAATATTGGATGAACAACTCTTCTCTACTAATTATTTATGCAAGATTTTTTAACATTCATAATTTTTTCAAAATTTTTTTAACATTCATAATTATATTATTGGATGAACAACTCTTCCATATTAATACTTTCTATAACTGAAAACGAAAGTATTACAAAGAATAAACTAAACATATATGCTTGGGTATAATTACAATAAAGGATGTTGGCAAGATATGAATAAAATACGTCCATGTTAATACTTTCTGTGACTGAAACCGCAAGTATTATAAAGAATAAGCTACATATATGCTTGGGCATAATTACAATAAATCCCATGTCAATAATAATATATGAACATAGAGTTGGACTACATCAAAACTCTCCTAACCAAATGGGATTGTTGCTTTCCCATTCAAAATCAATTCCGTTAAATATTGCACTCTATCTCTTCTACATCAAAACAATCGATGTATGGTGGTTTTTCTTGAAAATATCATACCTCCACAAGATATTGGGTTGCAGCTTTCCTCAGCTTCATCTGCCATATCATACCAACCTATCTGTGGATTAGTATGACTAGGTTCTGCATTAGATGGTATTGCAAAATTATTGATGTTGTGATTGGTAGATGCAGCTACAAATGGGTTCCATCGAGAGATCGAAAAACACTAAAACCTCGATGCAGCGGGTCATTTCTAAGACACAGATCTTGATTCTTGGAATACTTCCTATACACTACTTACCCTTTTTTTCCAATACTTCCTATACCAACATTTCTAACACTATAAATCCCCTGTGCTTTATCATTACGAAAAACTGTAAAAGCTTATTTTTGGCTGTTCAATTATATAGTCGATGCCCAAGTCATATTAGTATAGAAGTAATGATGGGAATATTTGATAACAGAAAGTCACGGTTTTCAAGTTTGTCCTTATTTAGAAGATTCCATTAATAATTCAATGTCATCAAATGTATGTGATGGTTTAATGAAGCAGGCCTCCAATTAATTTTAAGATTAAAGTTTAATAGAATAATGGAGGTTAAAAAATGCAGAAAGCATGAATTCAACCTCATTCTGCAGCCAAGATTGAGAGAGTTTGAAACATGACTATCTCTTTTGAGACTTACAATAATTTTCCAAGGTAAAATGGATATTATTACATTAATTAATCAAAATTTTGTGTGACTAGAAGTATTTCCAATAAAAATCTATTTATGATTGGATTTCTTATTATCTTAAAGAGACAAATCATTTTCTGGTAGAAGAAGAAAAGCATAAAATAAATTATAGTTCTGACCTTATTGTTTGAAACTAAATGACATGAATTCAAGATTAAATAAATTCAAGTTAATAAATAAATTCAAAATTAGTTAGAAATAAATTCAAAATTAGTTAGGATTAATATTTGTGCTAAGTAAAATATTATTTTAATTAAAGTCATGATGATTTTCGCATTAATCTTTTAAACTTTTGTTCTTAGATTAAAGTGATTTGTGGGGAGACTAGACCTCATGACCTCTTGCCTACAATAGGATGCTTTAGCCAATCAAACTAGCGCCCCCGCTCAAGTTTATATCTAAATTTTATTCTTGATGTTTTGATCAATTTATTTGCATGTGTAATTATTGTTAATGTATATAAGAACAAACTAAGCCAAAATAAGTAATTCTATTTGTTAGAGTTCTAAATTGGTAACTAGTGGTGTACAAATGAGCCCATATAGGAAAAGCTAAGAAATTAAATTTTGACTACTTTGATACCAGAAAAAACTTGCATTGCTTGATATAAGTGGCTAGATAAAATATTATTAAAATGTACCCAAAGTAAATAAGGTAAGAGTGTTACAGAAAATCATGATGACACTTCCTACATATCCCCTTTGGGAAATTAGAGGCTTCATAGTTCACACACAAATATTAGAGGGATTTCATTCTCTCCTCTTCTCTGAGATCTCAGATCTAACCTTTAAACAATGACTATTCATTAAGTATAATCTATTAATTTAGTCCAATTATAATAAAATGATAATAGTTTTCTATCAAGCATTGGATCTATACCAAACATTACCAATCATTAGTGTACAAACATACAAAAATATACGAGGGTCATATCATACCATAATCCCAAGATTACACATAATTGTCTTAGGCATACATCACATATAAACAAGGTGACTATATCATACTCATCATGAGTACAACAATGATTAACTCTCACACACACCATGCAGGTTCTACAATGTCCAACTCATATACACATCACAAGTACAATAGTGACAAGCTCATATGTACATCACAAATACAATCCTGATAGGCTCATATGCACATCATAAATACAATAATGACTAGATCATATGTGCATCACAAGTATAAAAATGAATAGATCAAGCATACATCACATATATACAACTGTAAAATCCCCATCTCGGGCAATTTTGTTTCAATTTGCATTAACTACCAACTTAACCATTCAAACATATTCGATCTAAATTATAAGTATTAATTTCAATAGATCTTCAATCTCCATGGTGGCATCAAATCATCAGTGTCCATTATATGATTGTAGAAAATAGTGCTAAGCTTTAAAGGTTAAGATCTTTCCTAGACCTACAACCTAAGCCTTGAGGGTTCATGATGACCTTGCTTATGTATCCCCTCATGGGAATCAAAGGCTTCATAGTTTTCCCCACAATGTTAGAAGGAGTTCATTCTCTCCTCTTGCAAGAGATATTTGATCTCACTTTTAACCCATTACTATTAGTTAAGTACATTTAAGTTGTTAAGTTAGCCAATTGTAAGATAATGATAATAACTTTACCATCAAGTGTTGGGTCCATACCAAAAATTACCAAACATTAGTGTACAAACATTCACAGTATTCACAAGTGGAATATCATACAATAATCCCAAAGATCATACATAATGGTTTTCATGAGAATACTCTATTTACACAAGCTGACTAGCTCATACACATCACAATTACAATAGTGTCTAGATCATACAAATATCACAAGTACAATGGTGATTAGCTGATATGTACAACACAAGTACACCAATGATTATCTCATATGCATATGGCATTTACATTAGTGGCTAGCTCCAACATGTATTGTGATTACATAGTGAAAAGCTCCAACATACATTGCATATACATAGTGACAAGCTTTATCATACATCGCAAATACATAATAACGAGCTCCAACAAACATCACAAATACATAATGATGAGCTTCAACATACACCACCTCCACAATGGTTGATTAACACATCACAATGGCTGACTAAAAAATCACATTGGCTAACATATTTCCATAATGCATCTCAGATAGAAAGAATATTGGTGCATTGTGCACTACACTATGGCTCCTATCCTTTCCTTCAGTCTTCTACACCATTAGAAAAATTGGAAGAGGATTTGGTGCATCCCATATTACACGTCCACCATCCCAAGGGTTTCCCAAAGTAGTGAACCTAGTATAACCTAGTGGATTTTGACTTCAATCGCCTATAGCCCATTGATGACAAGTTTTTCCACATACGAAGAAGTATCTCTTGACATATACCACCTTGTGCCCTTAGTGATATTTTTAGCTATCTTCTTCACAAACCTGGGTAACACTGATATTTGTCATTTTCTTGCCCTGAATGACAACCAATGAACCCCCTCAATGCAATTGTTAGCCCTAAATTACTATTATCTGCACAAATGGGTCACTTCCTATGCAACCATCACTGTATCTTAATCATAAATAGGGTAGCTCATATAAACCTTCACCTCCATGAACTAAGTGGATGTCGACTAATCCCTATCAATAGCCAAGACATTAGTTATTGGATTGGTCCAATGAATTTTTGTCACTACTCAAGTATCCTAGAGGTTCACTCTTGGGCGAGTAATTTATAACATGAATCACAACCATAATCAACAAATACATTGGCCTATACATAGAGACCTTTAGATATGGATTTGGTTTTCACAACACATAAAAGTCACATGGAACCAACATGAGATGGACTTACCCAACATATACATAAATATTGACTATATAATAGATAAGTCCCTTACTTCATTTCATTTACAATATATAATCATATTATGTGTTATATGCAAGTTATTAGGCTTTCTTTACTTCATCATACCCGTTGGATGCCTATTTCAACCTCAAACTAAAGCTTAAAGAGGAGGAAAGTTCAAACTAATTAGGAAGAACCCTAACCCTTGGAGTTATCCCCCTAAACCCTCCCCTACAAACTTGAGGTCATAGAGACATCCTTTACCCAAGGACCACCTATGTACGCACTTCCAAAAAGATCAAAGTCACACATAGTTCGCCTTACAAGGTCTCTCAAAGAACCTACACTTGGAATTCCAACATAGAAAAACCCCTTGTACAATTAATAAATAAGCCCGTAATATGATTTTCCACCAATGGGGAATTAATTAAGCCTTAGCACTAATCATAATTTTCTTTCCAAACACATCAAGGTTCTATTCATCTTAACCTTATCTTATTCAAAATATACAAGTGGATTAGGATTTATCAAGAATATTGTTATCTAAGATATATCTCTCCAAATATAGAGATCCAACCATAACTAGGTATAGGGTTGTTAGGAAATACTAACTCATTATAAACATGAGACATTGATACAAAGTATACATCTCTATAAGTAGTCAAAATATCGTTAAATATGCATAAATTATGTAGGAAGCCTTGTTAAGGGTTCATGTGAGGTTCCACCTTAATATAGATCTATAAATCCAATATCATTTATGATATCCTCTTAGATGAGGCACTAAATACATCAAGGCCTCATTAAATCCTTTTGAACTTCGGAAGACATAGGTCATGTTAATAGCAAACTTGTGTTAAGCATATTCAATGTTTGAGTCATGCCCAAGATAATTAGCAACACTATGCTCAACACATTTTCATTTATAGATATACACTCCGTACTACTAGTAATAATAATATTCTTAGCCTTTGGGTATAATTTACGTTATGGTGTAATTCATTATTCCTGTAATAGCTTAGCTCTCAAACTAGATAACTATTCATACGTTCCATTTAAACTAAACCCGACCTTAATGGTCATCAATAGGGTATCAAGAGATGTTACATAAGATTTATCTCATAACTCAATCTTGTCAGTTTATTTTCAAATTAACAATAGTTGTCTTCCACTTGTATACAATTTGTATTACACTTCATTATAGATAGAATGATAATTTCAATATCAAGGTTCTTGTATTTAAGAGGTTGATAGACTTCATGTAGTCATACAAAATATGCATTTGGATATCAATGAATTATTAAAGTATCAAGTTTCAATATTGTAGGATTTGTAAATAGTAAATAATATATAGGAAAAGTTTGAAAAGTCATTGATACATTTTATTGAGGCAGTTGTGTTTTTAACTGGTTTTGAAACCATTCTTAACCACCATTTCCGTTGTGAAAAGTCAATAAAGTTCCACCTGCAAGGTTAAATGAAACACCTAAAAGGCCATCTGGATAGGCCGTTGCAATGGTTATTGAAACCATTAAAAATTGCAACACATATGACATAAATTTTATCATAGATACAACAGTCTACATTGTATTCCAATGGAACTCATGTAAGATCCAACACCAATCACAATAAGAGTTGTGGATGATGGGCTTAAAGAGAGAGTGATAATGTCAATATAGTAGCATAAAAAATCATCAAAGTTTATGATTAGCTCGATTCTCAACCAATAGTTTCATGAAGGCGTAGGAAAGGTAAATGGCATTGAATCTATCATAAAGTTGAATTGATTGAAGAGCACTCTAAGGAATATGTTTTCCAAACATGAAGGCAACATTTTTGCTCTTAATCCAAACAAACCTCCAGGTTCATTTCTTAAAATGCTTCTTGGCCTCATTAGTGTTCGTGCTCCATACAGGAATTACCCACCGCAATGAAGGATCGACTTATGACTTTCCTATCCTCCCAATTGGTCAGCGTACATAATGTTGATCCTGGTGGTGCCATGCATATCATAGTAGGCGATGGAAGAAATCATGAGTTTTTTTTTTATGTATTTGATTACTCTCTTTGGTGATGAACATTGTCATGAAGGAGAATACACGTACATACCAATTCGATTCATGTGAATCACCGTGATGTGTCAGCTGGATAATTTGATGAATTATGTCAGGGTAGCATCGGTTTTGAAAATGATCATAAGAAGAACATGAGGAAAGACTATTCGTGTAGGAGGAGGATAAGTGAAAAATATCCACAAAATACTAAATGGATGTGCCACCTCAGCAGAAACCATATACCCCCTTGGGCGTTTCATTCTATATGTTTTAAATAGCATTTAAAATGATTCACTAAAGAAGCAGTTACAAGGACATTGTGCTATGGATTAAAAAGCAATTGAAAGGCCTAGATAGAAAAGAAAGGATGGAAAATGTGAAAAGGAAAAAATAATTCGAAAGGTTCTCCATAAAAAGGGAGCGGTATATAATACCAATAGTCAGTCACGTGAAGCTGAACAGGTGCTCATATAGGGAAATCTATAAATGTGTAATCTAAGAACATTGAGGGGATATTTTCTATTTTTCCTCATCCAGGAGTGAGGGCTGGGTAAAGGAGATCAAATTTATTTTTTGAGAATGAAATTACTATATGTCTTTGTGCATATAGGTTTTGAAGATAATTGATGTTATTAAATCTTTGTGTTTGAGAGTATCTTAATGCAGTACTTTATCTTTGTATAGATGGTGCAGTTTTCTTCATAATTAATTTCATTTCTTAGAAGGTATTGAGAGCATAGTTTGTTTTTTAATTAGTTTAAATTGATCTTTGTGCCAGTTTTCTATAATCTATATCTCATATCTGATATTGGGATTCTTCCCGATATTAGGTTTGGTCTTTTCTGCTTTCTGGTTAAAAGAGAACATCATTCTTATTTCCCGTTCTTTCAATTCATTGAAGATCATAAGATGGAGCTGTACCTCTAAAATTCAAAGGAAGATCACTAATTCAATAGCAATCTATGAAGTTGTTAGTAGCTGGTTTGTCTTCATTTCTGAGCATATTTGAGTTATTTATCTGATTATTTGAAGAGCGAAATCTATTTTCTAGCAGATTTTTGGCAACTCCGCTAAGGAAAGAATCAAAGTTCTTGTGTTTTCAAGTGTTTTTAGATTCTCATAAATCTGAAAATACCTTTTTAAAATGGAGGTTGGCACTCTGTTGTTTGACATCTACCCAAAAATTCTTTTTATAAATATACATTATGACATTGGTTTCAACCCAATCATGGTGTGCCCAATTTGGACCTTTAGCATTTCCATGATATTCATATTTGCTTGTAGGTTCAAGAAATATTTTTTTAAAGTTTAATGAAGAAGACTCATAGGTTGTAGATGATCACATTTGAGCCTTCACAACTTACCTTGTAGTGTTTTGGGGGTAAGAGAAGAAAATATTTTTGTTAGACTATTTGTTGAATCTCTCATTGGAGTTGTTGTTGTTTGGTTTCAATTTTTAGAAGATGGATGTATTACTAATAGGGATAGCATGGAAAAGAAGTTTCTTAGAAGATTTAAAACAACAATGGATGCATGTGCACTTTCATCTCAATTTCTCAACATCAAAAAGAAAGATGGTGAATCTATAAGGGAGTTTGTAGAATAGTTTGAGAGATGTCTACAAAAGATTCTTCATAATCTTTAGCCAAGTAAAGAGCTGCAAATAACCATTTTCATTGGAGCATTACATCTCAACATTCGATTCCTCTTGAAGCGAAGTAAGGTAAGTGATCTTGAAATTGCAAAACAAGAAGTTGTTACTATTGAAGATTATTTTATTTTATTTGGGTTGTGGAAGAAAGATAAATTTGAAAGGTTTGCACAAAATGGTATGGTTCAAAGGCATAAAACTTCAAAGTTTCAAAAAATGAATTCATCAAATGTCTTTCGCCATATAGCTGAATGTTCCAATCTCACATTTTTTTATCAATTTTTTTTTCAAAAAAAATGTAGGTGATGTGAGGACTCAATCTTTTGATGCTAAAATTTATAATCATAACTATGAGATAGATGAAGATGATTTTGATTCTTCCAATGATGAGAAAGATTACTCTCCTTGTAATCAATCGGTAGGTATGACATCTTCTACTTTGGCTATGAGAAATTGTAAAGATTCATCTACTGTTAAAGATAGTCTATAATTAAAAAAAAGTGAACAACTGTTGATGCCTCTGTGTGCTCCAGAAATCAAAACTTTTATATTTGAAAGCATTGATGTAAACTTATCAAATGATTTGGTTAATGTGAACATGGAAGACCAATTTTAAGAAAAAGATGTTAGCAAATTATCAAAAACAAAGATTTTCACTTTTGAAGATGTTAATTTGTACACTGTGTAGTTGAAGGAAAAAATAAAAATTAGCTTCAAGAGGTAGGTGAATCATCAAACATTCTGCCTTTTCACATGCAGCCTAAATATGAAAAGTTCCAATTTGTTGATGAGGTCCATAAAGATAAAATAATAGATAATGAGGTACTAAATTATCCCATTCTTGAATCTTTCTATTTTGAAGAGAATATTGGTTCAAGTTGTTCCAGCCATTTGTTTGAATCAATGTATGTGATAGATAAAAATAGAAAAGAAGTTGAGGTAATTGAATCAATATATGAATGTTAAGAATTTGTTGAATTATATGCTACAAATTGGGTCCCAAATTTTTTAAATGATGCAATTATTCCCACACATAGCAACCAAGAAGTCTCTTTACCTCATGATTTGTATGTGGGATGTCCAATTCGAGGGTTATTTTCTTTTTGTTCAAAAAATCAATTACAAAGCAATATTAAATTTGATGTGGTACAGGCAGATTTTGGTGACCCTATGCAAAACAGTGACAATGTTAATCATTTAATTATAGAGGCATATGATAAAGAGTGGCTTATTGAGCATCAAATTTTATTCATAAAATTTTCACAAGATGTTTATGTTATCGTTTTGATGGCAACAATTGTGATTTGGTAGTTGGTTGTGCACACAATTTTTAGTCACCCAACATTGTTTTGCATAAGCAGCTACTTCTCCCAGCATGTTAATGGATTTGTATGATCAACCTAGAGGCCATTTGAGGTAAGGTCTTCCTACCATGTACATAATAGGTTTTTTTATTGTGTTGGTAGTTTAGGTGCTTTCATGTCCCACTTTATTCCATTTTTGGATTGCTCTTGCTCCGTCTCCTCCATGCTCTTTGGCTTTGGCCGAATGGAATTAGCATCGATCTATACTAGAGATACTAGAGTTCTCTACTGTAGAAAATGCATTCCCTAGATAGAGCCACTATTACCCCCATTTTTGGTCCCTAATTTTTTTTAACTTTCCCTTGTTATTTAGTCCCATTGAAATTCAATCTTAACATCTAGTATATCATTGATTTTAACTTCATCACTAGATATAAACAAGAGGTAAAAATGTATCTACAGTTTTAGGGTGGCCAAATTACATTTGGTTTTAGATTCAAATTTGATTACAAATTCTGATACGCATACCACAACAGTGTCTCCAAATGATTCAATATTTCTCGAGTAGCATCTTGAAAACAATAGGATCATTTGAGTTTTGATAATGATTCATTGTTTGACAGAAAAAATAATGTTAATTATTGGTATACCTTTGTTTCAGTTGAAAGATAGTAGATTAGGAGCATATAGCAATATTATTGTTGCTGATAACATTCAGAATGACTATACACTTTTCCTCAAGCCGTATTGAGTTTATTTCCTCACGGGGTGTTGATTTTTTAAAGGTATTGAATGTATTTGATGCATGAAGTGTACTTGAGCCTATATGTGCTTACCTCGACTGCAACTTCATGAGGAAATTTTGATGGTCCTTTGTGAACCTTTGGAGGGCATGAACCGCCATATCAAGACCAAGTTCACACTATGGAAGGAAGTAACACAAAAGGAGCAATATGATAATTATAATGGAATTCAGAATAGGCTTATTTGTCTGAGCCTTAATGTCATGGAGTGAGAAGCTTACAAGGTTAATATCTGATGTTAAACTTTTCATCTTCCATAAAGATCTACCATATAATAAAAGACATTTAGATGCTTGAGCCCCTAAACTAGTATGTGATCCGTCGAATGTTGTTATGGGAAATCTACATAGGCCCAATCCCAATCAAATGGTTTTCATGGATAAGGCACTCTTGATGTAGATTTTGGTTGACCGATTGAAATAAGAGTTGGCAAAGGCTCTTAGGCGAGATGTTTGGAGGTTATGTGAACTATCAATAATACTGCTACATTATAAAGGGAAGTTTGAAAAGTCATTAGTATGTTTTATTGAGGCGACAGTGTTTTTAAGTGGTTTTGAAACCATTCTTAACCCCCACTTCCATTGTGATAAGTCACTAAAGTGCCACTTGCATGGTTAGATGAAACACCTAAAAGGTCACCTAGATAAGCTGTTGCAATGGTTATTGAAACCATTAAAATTTTTGACACACATGGCATAACTTTTATCATAGATACCATAGTGTGCATTGTATGCCAATGGAACTCATGTAAGAGCCAACGCTAATCATACTAAGAGTTGTGGATGATGGGCTTAAAGAGAGAACGAAAATGTCAATACATAGGAGCATAGCAAATCGACAAAGTTTATGATTAGCTTGATTCTCAACCAACAGTTTCATGAAGGTTTAGGAAAGGTAAATGCCATCAAATATATCATAAAGCTGAATTGATTGAAGAGAACTCTAAGGAATATGTTTTTTAAACATGAAGGCAACATTTATGCTCTTAATTCAAACAAACCTCAGGGTTCATTTGTTAAAATGCTTCTTGACCTCATCAGTGTTCATGCTCCATATAGGAATTAACTACCGCAGTGAAGGCTTGGCTTATGACTTGCCATTCCTCCCAATTGGTCAGAGTACATAATGTTAATCCTAGTGGTGCCATTCATATCACAGTAGGTGATGGAAGAAATTATGAGATATTTTTTTTTATGTATTTGATAACTCTCTTTGGTCAACGAACATTGTCACATGAAGGAGAATACACGTAAATACCAATTCGATTCATGTGAATCACCATGATGTGTTGGCTGGAAGATTTGATGAATTATGTTGGGGTAGCATTGTTTTTGAAAATGATTATAAGAAGAACACAAGGAAATACAATCGTGTAGGAGGAGGATAAGTGAAAAATATCCACCAAAGACTAAATGGATGTGTCACCTAAGCAGAAACTATATACCCCCTTAGGCGTTTCATTCTATATGTTTTAAATATAATTTAAAATGATACACTAAAGAAGTAGTTATAAGGAGATTGTGTTGTGGATTAAAAAGAAATTGAAAGGTTCAAACAAAAAAGAAAGGATGGGAAATATCAAAAGGAAAAAAAGAAGTCGAAAGGCTCTCCATAAAGAGGGAGCAATATAGAATACCAAGAGTCAATTACATAAAGCTGAATAGGGGCTCATTTAGAGAAATCTATAAATGAGTAATCTAAAAACCTTGAGGGGGTCTTTGCTATTTTTTCTCATCTAGGAGCCTCTGTGAGGGCTGGGAGAAGGAGATCAAATTTATTTTGTAAGAATGAAATTATTGTTTGTCTTTGTGCATATAGTTTATGAAGATGATTGATGTTATTGAATCTTTGTGTTTGAGAGTATCTTACTGCAGTACTTTATCTTTGTATAGATGATGCAGTTTTCTTCATAATTAATTTCATTTCTGAGAAGGTATTGATAGCATACTTTGTTTCTTAAGTAATTTAAATTGGTCTCTGTGCTAGTTTTCTATAGTCTAGATATCTCTCATTTGATATCAAGATTCTTTTTGATATTGGGCTTATCCTTTTCTGCTTTTTGGTTAAAATTAATCATTTTTATTTCTTCTTTCAATTAATTGAGGATCATAAGAGGGAGTTGTACCTCTAAGATTTAGAGGAAGATCACTAATTCAATAGTGATCTTTGGGGTTGTTAGTAACTGATTTGTCTTCATTGCTCAACATATTTGAGTCATTTATCTAATTATTTGAAGAGGAAAATCTGTTTGCTTACATAGGAGAAGCACACTTAGGAGGAGAAACGCCAACATGCAACTCTAGACAAACCAAATCTATGGAAAGAGCAAGGAACTCATTAGAAGCTTGGGATGATGCATCCTCAAAAGAGGTAGAAGTCAAAAGAATTAGAAGATCACCATTAGCATTCTTAAGAAAATTATGAATAAATTTTGTTGATATAATCTTCATTAATATATTTTTGCACTTAAAAAGAAATTAAAGTAAGAAAAATCCTAATTTTATATAATTTTTCATAAACTTCAACAACTTAATCAATCAAATGTTATTGGAATAGAAAATATTCATATTGGTAAATCGAGTTGTGGCTTATGAATCAAACTAGAATCAAGGAATGGTTTTGTGTCATTCTCAATATGATTTATAAGTGGCATGTCTCTGTAGGTGTAGTGTCAAAAAATGTTGTTGGTGACATTTTCACACTTGTTTGGGCCATCCTTGAAAAATTGATCTTAATGATTCCTTGACTTAGTGTTGTAATGTGTTTCACACACTCACACTAAGTTTTGCGCCCTTGTAAACTAATTAAACTTAATTATACCTTATTTATTGTCTTGTAAAGTGTTGTAATAAACTGTCACACTTTTCTAGGGTTTTCATAAATAATTAGGCTTTTTTATGCTTTAATTGGGCCTATTTTGCACCCACAAGCCTTAATTTATAAATTTTTCTAGGATAATCTTGACATAAGTCAACATATAATCATAATTCAGGAGTTTTTAGGTTGTGTGGCCTAGATTTAGTGATCTAGGACCCACATGCCACCTTCGTTGTATGAGTCCTACCTAGGGTTTTGGGTCCTAATCTGCATATTACACCTTTCTAAGCATTTTTGAAAATGGTCAAATAATTTATGACTAATGGGACTCATACGCCACCTTGGGCACATGAGTCCCATGTGGCCCAAAATTAAATTAAATTCAAATTCTTGGTGGGATTTTATGCTCCTATATCTGATGTCAACTTGTAGTTTTGTAATTTTGGGAAATTTGGCATAATTAAATATAAATACAAGGTTCTTTCACTCATTTTTCACCCAACAACCTAAGCATTCAAGAGATCATCCTAAGCCTTCAAATTGGAGTTTACAAGTGTTTATGAGAATATTCAAGAATCTTCAAGGACTGATTATCAAGTGAATGAGAGCATCATTCAAGTATCAAGCATCATGTAAAAGTCTTCATGCATCATGTTTGTTTTTGAGCTAATAATTGTGATGTAGGGTTTCAGGATCCAAGCTAGCATTCAACTCAAGATCTTTCACATTTAAGCAAGAGTCAAGATATACATCCATCCGAGCCATCTTACACATGTTTGCATCTTCTTATTACTAGGGTTTGGTGAGTTGCAACGTCATATTTTGGTCATTCATTATTCTCCATTTCTATTTCATTTCATTTCAAGGTTTGATTACCAAAACAAGGTTTGACCAAGGAAAACCCATTTCCACTTACAAAACAACATTTTCCCCTCTCTTTAGTGTGTGATTTGTAGGTCCAGGTTGAAGACACATTGAAGAGCAAGTTTGGAGAAAGTTCTCAAAGTGTCAAAAGTTGTCAAAGTTGTCACCTTGCATTGAAGATCATTGGAAGACTTCTATATGTTACAAATCAAGGTTTCAAATCCAAAAATCAATTGGAAAGGACATAGAAAACATTAACGAGAAGATTAAAACTTTGAAGCTTCATAGAACCCTAACTGGAATGATACTCCAATTCTGGTGTATGAGTCTGTGTATAGGTCATTTACTAGATACATTTTTTAGTTTCAAACACCCATTTTCCAGATTTTAGTTTTTGAATAGAAACCTAGACCTAGGACTAAATCATCTAGTCTAGCATATGAGTCCTAGTAGGCTTTAAAATTAGTATTCCCAACATTTCATAGCTTCATCCAATCATCTTCAAATTTCTAGGTGCACACATTTCATCTTGCAACGTTTTGTTATGTTTTACATGCTTTTCTAGGACACTTAGTTAAAGGTTGCATCATATTAGGGTTAAGAATTACATCTTGCATTTCATTTGTCTTTCCAAGTCCTAACATTTTTGATATTAGGGGATAAGTGGATTTTGAAGGGATCCATAACCCTTTACAACAAGAAAAGCCAAGCTGCAGAAAGGACGGCCTACAGCCAACAAGAAGCTAGCACCCAAACAAAACTCGTCAAGATTTACAATTAGCACTTTTCTTGTGGGAGCAAAGAGTCATGTCGAAAGAAGGCCGTGAAGATTTATCTTTTTTACCCTTGACTATAATCCATCCTTCTTCCACCTGCATAGCCAAACTATGCTAGACCTTCTTAATATTTTCATGGTGATCAAAGCCATCAGTCAAACTCTTGGGGTTGTCCTCATGACTACAAAGAATAGCTCCCCCAGCGAAGGAAGGATAAAACCCAGTAGTCAAAACCCTAGCAACCTGTGAATCAGAAGCCCCAACAACTTTTGAATCAGAAACCCCAGTAGTCGAAGCCCTAGCAACCTATAAATCAGAAGCCCCAATGGAGGAAGGAGAAACCCTAGCAATTGAGACCCTAGCAACCTATGAATCAGAAGCCCTAGCAACTTGTGAATCAAAAACCACCTCAGAGAAGCTCCTTAGCTGATCAGATTTCTTCTCAACCATGTAATGTTGTTGAGAAGTACCATTCCACCAAGTAGTAGTCTTTGTCTTCTTCTCAAATCCGCATTGCGCAGCAGCATGTCCAGTTTTGAAGTATCTTCTACAGTGGAAAGGGACCCCCTCATAATCCAATGATTGGGTCCAAGACCCCTTAGAACATTTTAAGAGAACCTCAGCAGGCAGTCCTTTTGAGACATCAATTTCAACAAGTATTCGGGAAAAGGTAGAGTGATAAAGATCAGAAGATTCATTGTCCACAAGAAATCACCTAGGGCATCCCAACCTCCTCCAGGAGAGAGTCATTCCAAAGGTGAAGAGGGAGATTAGGCAACCAGACCCAAATCAGGATTTTATTGAAGGTTTTAGAAGCTGGGTTAAAATTAGAGTGCCAAGTTTAATCATCAGAAGGTATTTGTCCTCCCAGCTGAAGATATTATCACACAAGATTTTGTCTCTATCTAAGGTATTTTCAAACTTAGCAACAAAAAAACCTTTGGCCATTGGGAAGATTTGAACTTTACCAGTGATGAGGGGCTCCCATTCATTGGTGATCCAAGAGTGCAACTGAGGAAGGCATGGCCAAAAGCCCCTAAACTGACAGATCACCCCTTGAGCAGAAAGCTCTGCAACACTATCACTTATTTCTTCTATTAACTCGTCCTTAATCTTCACTGTGATGGAGTTTTTCAAAGGGATGAAACCACCAAAACTCTGTCTAATATTCTTATATGATCTAGGTGCATGCACAGATGAGCCAACACCCTTGATACTCTTACCAGATCTAGCCCCGACGCCAGCACCATCACCATCCCCGGAACCAACACCTCCAGCCCCAGTGCCAGCACTAGTTCCAGCCTTGACACCAGCACCAACGCCAGCCCTAACTCTAGCACCCACTCCAGCATCCCTGAGAGCCTCACCAGAAATAGAAAACTCCCCTGTTGGCCCAATATTCCAACCCGGAGCAGAGAACTCCGCAGTCGACATAGTTTTCCCGCTCGTAGTCATTTCAAATCTTGTATTTCCAAGTCCTAACATTATGGTGAACCCCTCATTAGGTTACAATCAATCCCTAGGACATCCCTATTGCAAGATCTCTTTCTCCTTTGCATATCTAATATTGAGATCTTTAGGGTTATCCTTGAATGAAAGTGTTTGAGTTTTGTTATTCTATCTCCCAAGCATAGAATACAAAAAAAATTCTTCCTTTCGGTAGGAATGTTTTTTGTAATTTTACATTTGTCACAAAATTAGGTTGTGATAGAGGTCAAGGTATTTTATTTGAATATTTTCACAAGAAGGTGGAATAAACAAATCATAATGACTCTTGCTAAGAAAGTTATATTGCTTCTTTGTGGTGAACAAAAATTCAAAAAATTGGTGGAGGATGTGGCTACTTTTGTCATATGTGGATGCTCATAAAAATTTATTCACAAAATTATGTTGTATTAAAGTATGGTTTTTATGTTATTTTCAATATGATTTTTAAGTGGTGTGTTTGTGTAGGTAATAATTTTGCAATTATATGTGGCTCACAAAATTAGATTGTGATAGAGGATAAAACATTTTTGTTGCAAGGTGTGCACCCTTAGTCTCCTTGCGCTATGTAGTGTAGCGCTTGGGTTCTTGACATTGCATAACTACCCCCCATGGGTTCATTAATTCTGATGGTTGTATCAGGCATTAACAAGTTCTTTTGGTGCAGTGACAACCCTCTATGCAACAATTAGTATCAGAGCTATCAGAGCTTAGGCCACAAGTTTGAACCCCTCACTTATTCTGGGGGAATTGTGTCAAGGTGTGCGCCATTGGTCTCCTTATTCCATGTAGGACAACACTTGGGTTCTTGACGTGGCTTAACCTCCTCCCATGGATTCATTAACTTTGAAATTTATATTGGGAATTAATAGGCCAATCTTTTGGTGCAATGACAACCATCTATGTAAAAGAAAATATTTGAAGATTTCCACAACATGGGGGAGTAATTAGATTAGAATCATACTCTTGAAAAGAAAGGTAAAGTACCTCTAGGTGGTAAGTAAAGATTCAATAATTTGGTAGAGGATGTAGCCATCAAGTTAATTTTTATATTCTCTAGTCCCATTGACTTTCTTTTTGCATCTATGGACATTCATAAAATTCTTCCTTTCTTTCTATGAGCAAGCTTGAAACAATGGAGAAAATATAGGAGGTACTCAAAGACATGTTAGAAGTATCTATTGAGATACCAAAAGAAAATGAATAATTAAATAATCAAGAAACCAAGAAGAAGCTGCCTCATACCACCCAAGTTTAATGTGGAGGCCAAGATGGAAATTCATTTGTATGAGGGTGAAATTGATGATAAAATATTTTACCATTGAATTGCGTAGTTAGAGATATATTTCAGTTTGAATAACATTATTGAAGAGAAAATAGTTCCTTTCTAAAATTAAAGCTAGGTAACTTCATACTTGAAATGGTTTCTATGTTGTGTAATCCTTGGGAATGAAAAAAATATCATCAATTGGGATGAATTCAATACTATGATTAAGAAATTATTTTATCCTATTTGTTATGAAGAGGATAGTTATATTGATTGATAATATTTGAAAGAGGGACAAAGACAAAAGGTGCAGACCTACACAACCAAATTTTACAAAAAAGATAGTCTAAATAGGAATAGATGTGATGGAGCTTGATGCACTTATGAATAGCATATAAATGTTGCATATTCTAATTTTGATAACTATGCCTAAGGACATTGTTGAGAGTTTCTTTCAATAGAGATAGACAAGAAAAATAGTTTTTTCTTTCTCTTGAAATTAGTTAAACCAACAAAGTGGTCAATGTAGGTCCAACTCTAAGTTCGAAGGGTGGAGTAAATAAAAAAGAAAGTATAATGTTACAGCTACTATTAAAAACAATACTAAAAAATATTGTAGCAATTGTGGTGTTGATGTCCATGCACATAAACTATGTTACAAATGGTGTTGGAATTACGAATTATTGAGAAGAAAGATAAAAATAGATAAACTATGATCTCTTTAAAAATTAAATAAATTGAATGTGATTCCAATATGGATGATGGGTTGGTTTATGACTCTATGTATAGATAGATGTATTTTAACAACAATGAGGCTCAATGAAATTATGTATCAACAATTGAATAATTTTCAATATGAAGGGTAGAGCAAAGAAAAATTTGGTGCCATTGCTTAGGTTGCATCATTTGACTTTGTTATGACTTATTTTTTGTTTTTATTAATACAATATCATTAGAGAGACAAACTTGAATAATTGATTAGCTAGCAACCAATTTATTTATTTATTTATTATCAAAGTAATGGTTACGTGTCTAAATTGGTGTCCTTCTAGAAGAGTATTCCCATTTCTTAAAAAAGAATTGCCCCATTTAATTTAAAAATAGAAACTAGAAACTAATAGTATGTCATTTCAAAAATACAGGTAAATTTTCTTATGAAATTGCAACATAGATCAATGCATTAAGTCTTGCAAATATTTTAGTGTAAACACACAAATAATATTGAGCTAGTAATAATATTATTATGATGTTTCTTAAGCAGTTCTACAAATCAAAATTGGAGAGACAAGGCCCAATCAAAAGCTGGACAAAGGTAGTTACATAGTTTACATATGATAAAGCATCCCACTATATATCTATCATCTTAATGGGAGAGCATCACACTTTCTAAAAAGCAATATTTAATTGTTGTTCTAGATATGGGTTCTTCTATCACCAATATTTAACTGTATGTTCTTTGTTGCTTCAGTGACTTTTGATCTCTATTATTTTTATTCTTCACCATCGTAGCCGATCCGATGTCTGCAAAGCTTAATTTAGATGGCTACTTCCTTGTTAATCGAGAGCAGACAATTGGAAGGATTGAGATCTCTATGTGCAACGCCCATGTCATGGTAATAGGCCACACCATTGCAGAGCTACCACATTAGTCATTTCACAGTTTAAATTGCTCCCTGCATTATAGATACTGATGCATGTCTGTGTTGGATAGAGCTGACAATATACGCGTGCAATCAAATATGGGTATAATATTCTGCCTTAGAAGAGCCTAATACTCTCTGCATAAATCATCTATGAAGACTTGGGAAAGAAAAACTATGATTTAATATACTTTGAAATATGATAACCTTGAGCTTAAGAAAAACTATTATTTAGCATACATTGAAATATGATAGACTTGAGCTTGCTGCTAAATCCATTTCATCTTCCTAAATAAGTTGTGCACATCGTAGCTCTTGAAACAAAGACTATAAAGGCACAAAGAATATTTTATTTTCTAATTGCAGTTTGAATCCCGAATATAATATCATATTATTGCATTAGCATGTACAATTATAAAAATAGGGAAAATTAGTAGAGACCGAAAAATAAAAAATCTGAATGAGATTACTGATATAGTTCCAAAAAGAAATATATACATATTCAGTATCTTTGACTCCTATAATACCTATGAGGCCTTAATAAACCAAGCCATGAAAGTCCTCTACATTTAAATTTTGAATGTAAATATCAATTGATAAAGCTAAAACTTGCAACACATCTGCGATAAATCTGTCAATGTGAAATGCCCCCAAATCTATAGATTGTGATGTTTAAGAACAACCCTTTAAAATAAGACAAACTCATTTAGAAAATAAAATAATTTCAAAAAATAAGATTAATACATTTAAATTAATTAATCAAAATATGTGGTGCATGTCTATTAAAAGACAGTCAATCTTTATTGATGAACCAATGAGTTTGTATTCAATCAGAAATTTATAACACAAACATTATTTTATTCTATGATCTGTTATGATTATATTCTCATGTTGTTAAAGTCATGGAAATTGAACAATGGCTTAAAAGCTAAAGTAATAGTACATTATGTAATTAACCTACAACTTATGACAATCATTAGATAAAGTTTTTATATTTTAGTTTATTTTATAATTCTTTATAAGGTGTGTAAATAATACACTTAATCTTTTTAATAGAAATTAGTTCTGTCTTTTATTATTAATAATAATTCATTTTTAATTTTATGTTTATTTATTTATTTTTATTTTTATTTTGTAAGATATATGTGATTTTAAATATTTATTATGTTTGATATATCTTTCAATTTAATTAGGATAGATCTAGATTTAAACAAGTTTCTTTGATAAACATAATTAATATACATATATATGTTGGAAATAGAAATATATGTTTTATATGTTGGAAATAGAAATATATGTTTTTAGAAAAGAGATGTATTTAGTAGTATTGTTATCTAGCATTAGATATCTTTTAAAGAATTTAGATTCATGTATAAAATATTATTTAAGATTATAATTTTATGATTTTCACAATAGGTTATTTTGTTGATTTACTACAATTAGATCTTGTACAATCTAATGACATGTTAACAAAATTATTCAAAATAATAATATGATAATTTTTATGAAAACAAGTAAACACTCATAATTATATTATTGGATGACCAACTCCTCTCTACTAACTACTTATACAAGAAAATATTTATAATCTTTCATAAGAAATTTTATATTCCACATAAGTTGTTTTGAAAAAGATAAAATAATAGAGAATCACATTTAAGAAAAACACTCACTCGATATTTTCTTAAATTAGCGAAAAGAAAATATTATTTTATATTACATTTTTAAAGAATTAAAATAAAAAATAAAAAATAGTGTATTAGAATTCCATTTTAGAAAAACTTAGATCTTCATTTATTCAACTTCATTACAACGAAGATCCTCTTAGTACCCATGATATGCTTATTGAAAATAAAATAGGCCATTAGAGGGATAAGTGTTGGGTTTTCAAAAACTAAAAAATGAATTCCACTGCTGGTAGTGGGGATGGGAAATCAATTGTGGTAGTCGCTTGGTGCACCACTAGCTAGCAACGTGGTCTATGCCTCACTACTAGTGATATGGCCTACAACTGTGAAAATGGTCTAAAAATAATTTTGATGATTTAAAAAATAAATAATTGTATAGAGTGATTCAAACAAGATAATACATTCAAGAATATGTTAATAGATACATTCAAGAATATGTTAATAGATATTTTATTGATGTTTGTAGACAACAACTAGATGGTATGAATGAGCATAACAACAAAAAAATTCATACTATAGGGATTTTGTATGACTATATGTAAAATCATGGGAAGGGTAGAAGGAATCCTCTACAAGCGTAGGGCCAAAGTCTACAATTTTGACAATTTGACATATAATCTTAAAGTTTCTCGTAGTTTTTCATCCTTTTGGGTATGATGGAAATGACTATGTTTACCTGACCCAAAATATTATTTTCTAACACACAGAGCTGCTGCTCGTAATTTTCTATTTTTTCACATTCTAATTCTCTGTTCAAAAAAAAATTACAATTACAAAATATATGCTGCAGGTAAAAAGTCACGTGAAAGATTTTCACGGATGAGAGGGAACGAAATAACATTTTAAATTCAAAATTACCTAACTAACTTTTCCCTTGTCAAAATGCATTTAATACAATGTCCTTTTCATAATATTAAAACTTAAATATTAATTCCCTGGCGGTGGCGGCTTTTTCCATAGTTCCCCGTAGTATCACGATGGTTAAAATCTTTATTGCGATATTGCGGGCAGCGGTTAGTTGACAGCCCGGTAGAATAAAACAAACTTTTACGGAGTCTCCCGTGATATCGCGATGAATATTTTATTGATTGCGATATAGCGGGCATTGGCTAGAGGTGACGTCAGGCGGTTGAGATAAAACAAAAAGACTACGGAAGTCTCCCGCGGTATCGCAATGGCTAAATTATTGATTGCGATATAGCGGGAAGTGGTTGGCAGGGATGGCGGCAGTTAGGGTTAATATTCCAACACTCCCCCTTAAGCATAACTGCGCTGTCCACCATGCCCAATCTGTTCCTTTGAAAAATAAAATTATCTCTTCCCAGCGGCTTTGTAAAAATATATGCACTTTGTTCTTCTGATCTGCAAAATTCTAAAAATATATCACCATTATTAATTAATTCTCTGATAAAATGATGCACGGTATCCAATATGCTTGCTTCTCTTATGAAAGGGCCTGGATTTTTTTGGAAAGAGCTGTGCTGGTGTTATCCTTGATAAATTTTGTTTCTTTCCATTTGTTCATTTTGCAATTCTTTTCCAAAATTCTTCTCATCAAATTGCTTGACTATCGCTGCACTTGTACGGCTGCCACGCATGCGCCTGTTGAAGGCATAAACCTTGGCTGCTTCTTTGAACCATGAAACATTCCAATCCCAAAATTAAATATACCGGGCGTGCTTTTACGTCATCAATCATCGGCCGATCCTTTAATGCAATGTATCCTGAGTTTGAACTCATCTGAACTTGAATACTTAATGCCAAAATTTCTTGTTCCACTTACATACCTTAAAATTCTCTTCCCTGCTTTCCAATGGGTGTCTTTTGGTGTTTCCATAAACCTAGAAATCAAACTTACTCCATACATAATGTCTGGCCTTGTGGCTGTGAGATACATGAGACTTTCAACAAGCCTCTTAAACAAAGTTGGATCAACATTAGACCCTCTATCATCCTTGCTTAGTTTCAGACCTGTCACTGTAGGTGTTAGTGCTGGTTTGCACTTCATCATATTAAACCTTTTCAAAATGTCATTTGCATATTTTGACTGTGAAATAAAAATACCATTTTTATTTTGATTCACTTCAATGCCCAAAAAATACTTCATCAGACCTAAGTCTATCATTTCAAATTCTTTCTTCATGTCTACCTTGAACAGATCAATTGACAAATTACCAGTGAAGATTAAATCATCAGCATATAAACATACTATCAATATTTCACCTTCTTCATTCATTTTTGTGCTTGTCACGATTATTGGGCTCCTTTGCTACATCTATTCATTACGTGCTGCAAAGATAAGCTTGTCTATTTTGCTATGCCAAGCTCTTGGGGGCTTGCTTCAATCCATCGATTGCCTTTTTCAATTTGTAAACTTTATCTTCACGATAATTTTCATACCCGGTGGCTGATCCACACTTGACTTCTTCTTCTAAATAACCATTTAAAAGGCGACTTCACATCCATTTGAAATCACGGACAGCCACTTATTCACAAAAGGCTAAAAGCTAAAATCATTATGATGAGCATCCAATCGTTGCTTTCTGAGGTGCCAAATGTCTCATTGTAATCAATTCGGTGAATAGCCCTTTACAACCAATCTTGCTTTAAGCTTTTGAACTTCATCTTTTTTTTTTTTTTTGGTTTTATAAATCCATTTCACTCCAATGACATCTTTGTCTTTTGGAAGACTGACTAGATCCCATGTCTGATTCTTTTCAATTGCTTCAATCTCTTCATCCATAGCACTTACCCATTTATCATCTTTGACTGCATCTTCAAAAAGAACTGGATCTTCTATTTGAGAATAAAATGCACAAAGAGAAATCTGATCTGAGTTATTCTCACCTTCATTTTGCTCATATATATCTCTTATGCTTCTGATTTTCTATCTTCTCAGACTTGCCAAAGTAGGATTTGACATATCACTTGAACTTGTGGAATGTGGATCCGATGGTCCAGCTGTAGATGGTGTTTGTTGTCCTCTTGTTGGATTGCTTCCTTGAATGATTGAGGCTGTTCTTATAGTTGATGCTGGTGCCACTTGTGGACCACTTTGCTGACCTTGAATGGGAGTGGTAGGAGTCACAATAGCTAGAATATTTGTTGATGCTGAAACTTCATTCTCCTCTTGAGGTATACTGGCTGAAATATTAACTGTCTTCTCTATACTTCCATCCCATGCTTCATCTTCTACAAATTGTACATCTCTGCTGATTATAACTTTCTTTGTTGTTGGATTATATAGCTTATAAGCTTTGGATTCTTCATTGTATCCAACAAATATACATTTTTCTCCTTTGTTATCTAGCTTCCTTTTCAATTCATCAGGCACATGTGCATATGCTACACATCCAAATACTCTCATGTGAGTAACACTGTGTTTTCTTCCTATCCATGCTTCTTCAGGTACTATATTCATGACACTTTTTGTTGGACACCAATTCATTATATGGGCTGCACAAGAAATTGCTTCTGCCCAATATTCATTTGACAAATGTTTGGCTTTCAACATACTTCTAGCCATTTCCATGATTGTTCTGTTTTTCCTTTCAGCTACTCCATTTTGCTGAGGTGTGTATCTAGTTGTGAATTGCTTGTGAATTCCATGATCTTTGCAAAAATTAAAAAATTCTTTTGAAATATATTCACCACCTCTATCTGTTCTCAACACTTTAATATAATAACCACTCTGTTTTTCAACCAAATTTTTGAACTGACGAAACAGATCAAACACTTCATTTTTCTGCTTTAGAAAATAAACCCATGTTTTTCTTGAATAATCATCAATGAATGTCAGAAAATAAAAACTACCACCTATTGAAGGTGTTTGCATAGGTCCACACAAATCTAAATGTATAATTTCCAAAGGGGCTTTTGCTCTAGTTGACTTTCCTGTTGGAAATGATTCTCTATGTTGTTTTCCTAAAATGCACCCTTCACATACCCTTTCTGGTTTTTCTATTAAAGGTAGTCCCTTGACCATGCCTTTCCTATGAAGTAAATTTAAACCTCCAAAGTTGAGATGCCCAAATCTCAGGTGCCATAACTAGTTTTTATCTTTTATCTCAGCTTGAAAAATTGTCTGCACTACTGCTGTAGTTTCTTCTCTACCCACTTGTGAATTCATTAAGTGTTGTGCTTGAGCATAATTTATATTCAAATCTGGCCTTATCTTTAAGGGAAACATTCTGTTGTTTGTCATTCTAACTTTTGCAATAAGCTGGTTGCTTGGGTATTTGTCTAAAATTGTGCATAGACCATTCTTGAAGGTTACTCTATACCCCTTTTGAACAAGTTGCCCTACACTCATTAAGTTATGTTTCGGACCAGGCACAAAATACACATCTGAAATATACTTTTTCTCCCCCTGTTTAGTTAGAATATTGACATCTCCTTTTCCTTTTGGTGACCTTTGTTGTCATTACCCAATGTTAACATCAGACTTTACATTCTCATTTAAACTTGAAAATATTTCTACATTCCTATAAACATGATTGCTTTCTGACTGGATCTAAAACCATATATCTTTTTCATTTTGGCAAGAGCAACATTACAAGCTAAAAGCTTGTTATTGTTCTCTATCACGAGATCGATTTTGACCTTCTCTTAGAGAAAAATTTGCATTTTGTCTATTATTATCATAATGCTTTGCTCTACACTCATTCATATAATGTCCATATTTTTTACAGTAGTGACATTGGACTTGAGATTTATCATACCTTTGATTTTGTGACTGATTCTGTGTTGGGTTTTGGCTTGAGCCTTGATTGCTGCCTCTTCCATTTGAGCTTGATAAACTGTATCTTTCACCTCTGTAAGAGTTTCTTCCTCTTCCTCTTGATCTACCTCTGCCTCTTCCTTGATTGACTGAAGCCTGAGTTTTGAAAGCATGCTCCAGTGATGTATCTGCTGACCTTTTCAGCCTTTGTTCATGAGAAATTAGAGATGCATACAGCTCATCAACTGAGAACTGTGAGAGATCCTTTGTCTCCTCTATTGCAACTACAACTGGTAGAAATTTTGTGGGAAAACTCCTTAAAATCTTTTCAACAACTCTGGTATCTTCCAGATTCTCTCCATGAGACCTAATTTGATTAACCACCCCAATGACTTGGGTGTAGAATGAATCTACAGATTCATTGTCCTTCATACATATTGTTTCAAAATCTCTTCTCAGCATTTGTAGCTTTGCTATTTTAACTTTTGCCATGCCTTGATAGGCTGTTTGAAGTATGTCCCATGCTTGTTTGGACTTTGTTGCTACTAAAATCCTTGGAAAAATGCTCTCATGTATAGCTTGAAATACATAAAATAAAGCCTTTGAGTCTTTCTTCCTTGTGTCTTTTAATAAGTCTTTCTTTGCTTGTGTTAAAGCATTGTATGTTGTTGCATCTGGCGGCTGCTTGATCTCGATTCTCTACTAAATCCCATATATCTTGTGGGCTAAATAGTGCTTTCATGGTAATTGACCAGTACTCATAATTCTTCCCATTAAACTGTGGAATTTGTGGGTTTGTCAAGCTTGTGCTTGCTGCCATTTTGAATTTACCCAGATAATCTGCTTTGATAAAATTGACTCTGATAATCAACTTGCTCTGATACCAAAACGCAGAAGGCAGTGAGAAAAATAAATCATGCGGTAAAATTTAAAACAAAATATTATTTTCTAACACGAGCTGCTCTCGTAATTTTTCTATTTTTCACATTCTAATTCTCGTTTGAAATAAAATTACAGTACAAATATATGCTACGGGTAAAGTCCGTGAAAGATTTTCCTGAGATGAGAGAGCAATAACATTTTAGGGTGAAATTACCGCTTTTCCCCATCAAAATGCATTTAATACAATATCCTTTTCATAATATTAAACTTTTTAAATGGTTCTAATTCCCTCGCTTGATGGCTGACTTTTCTCCATAGTTCCCCGCAGTATCGCGATGGTTAAAAACTTTATTGCGATATTGCGGGCAGCGGTTAGTTGATGGCCCGGTAAACAAAAGTAAACGGCTGGCGTTTAGAATAAAACAAACTTTTACGGAGTCTCCCGCGATGTCGCGATGAATATTTTATTGATTGCGATATAGCGGGCATTGGCTGGAGGTGACGTCAGGTGGTTGAGATAAAACAAAAAGCTACAGAAGTCTCCCGTGGTATCGCAATGGCTAAGTGTCCATTGATTGAATATGAGGCGTCAGTGATTTGAGGGCGGCGGCGATTAGGGTTAATATTCCAACAGACCTTTTGGAAAAGGGAATAAGCAAAACCTTGTGCTTAGAGTAGGTTAATCTAAGATAATGTATACAAATAACTACCTATTAGCCTAAACTAAAATATTTATGGTTGATGGAATGTAATGATATCATATACTAAAACATAAATACTATAAATATAAGGTTATACTGATATTGTAGTTAGTTTACATTATTTGGTAAGTTAGATAATAGTGGGACCTCATTTTTGTTTTAAATTAGATCAAAAAATAATAGAGTGAGCCAACAAATTAGGAAATCTTAATATGTGTCTTAATTGCATTGTCTAAAACGTGTCTCGAGAGGTTATCTCTTAAGTAGTTTTAACGTGAGATTAAAGTTTAAGGGTAAGCATTTAGGAGGGGACCCAAATTAGGAAGATGGTCTACTATTTGCAAATTTAAAATAGTTCAGCTTGCTAAAATAGTGCTTCAATATGAAACCAAAGTTATTTGTAGTTAGGTCTACTATTTACATGCTTGGATGTTGGATTATCCTATGGTGGTGGAGCTTCCATTTTGAAACCTCTCCTTCAATCTTTCTTGTGAGAAATAGTTTCTAATGTTTTGAAAATTTGTCTAATGTAAAAACTACCTAGACAAATTTTCAAGTGTAATGGTTTATCATAAAGTCTTGACAGAGATGGATTTTAGCTACCTAAGAATACCTACTTCTATCTTTTTCTAGATACCAATATATCTAAATAAACTAAATATTAATTTTTATTGTTAACAAGAAGGCCTCTTGGTAAGTGATTTTCCTATAAAAAGGAAAAAATTCTTGCAACCTCAAGTTTTAGCACCTTCTAGTCAATAAAAAGTTTAAAATTAGCCTCAATCATCAACAAAGTCTAAGGTTTCTATTTATTCACAAGAGACAAATCAATCCCCTTTTGATACCAAAAATGTTAATAATCCTTCTATTATTCCTAAACCATTTTACGAAATGCCATGATAACAGATGGATGAAAACTTATAAGAATGAGAGAAGAAATGTCAAGGCTTTCTCAAAGTGAGAGTGGCTATATATTGTCCCAAGGTTTTCACTAGTTTGAAGGTTTGCTACAAGAGGAAGATCATATCATCTCCCCTCTACCATGATTCATAATTTTTTTCTTCAAAGGTATGAGGTATTTCTATCCACATCATAAATATGGAGTTAAAGATGCAATTGTTAAGTGGAAAATTAATTTTTTTCCTCCTAAAGTTAAACTTAATGGTTTCCTTTTTCTTCTTATTGATTCAACATATGAAGAGATTCTAATTTTCTTCATTCATCACATGGAAAATGTGTGGAGCTATAGTTGATTTTTCCTCATAAGTCTATAACTTTTTCATTGATAAAAGGGAGGATCCATCATATAGTTGTGTGTAGGATCTTTTCTAGTAGTGAATCAATTGGATTTTATTATTTCGTGCTCCTTATATTGTGAAGGATATAAGTAAGTTAATGGTGTATATGTCTAAAAACCTTTCTAATTTTGATTGGGTTATAAAATATGATTTTAAGATGGTGGGAAATCATAATGATCCTAGTTTTCTTAGCCATGTATTAATTTCAGTAGTGAATGATTTGATAAATAGTTGTAATGTTGTAATAATATTTGAGTTATACATCCAATTAACAAAAGTTTTAGTCATGAAAATAATCAATACACTTGGTCTAACTATAGATTTGTGGATCAAAGAAATATTAGTGGACTTAATAGATTATGCATATCCTGAATAGTCATGTAGTTGAAGATATATTTGGTCATACCTTTTTTTATTAGATTATTCCTATGCTCTCTTATATCATTTTTCTATCATCTATACCTTTTTAGGAGCTAAAATTACAAGAGTGGTTTCTAAGTTAGCATACAAGCTTCATACTTCAAATCTAAAAGAATTCTCTTTTCTAGCCACTCTTATCATATTTTTGAATCTTATTCCCTAGCTAAATGAAGTAGATTATTATAGTAAATAGTGGCACTATGCTATTATATAATGTACTAATTTCTTCTATGCTTTTGGTAAGAAATTAAGCTAGTAGTGAAATTCTAAAGAAAAATCTCTTCAAGGGAAGGTTTAACCCACCAAAAAATTATTTAATACAAATGTAAATAATATCAATGTACAATGTTTTTTTAGGCTCCTTAGAAACTCAAATTTAAAAAGTGAACATTTATAAGAGACAAAGAGATAAAATTAGGTTCATATTACACTAGGTAAAAGAGCTTAGCAAATTCTCATAATACTTATTCAATCTGGACTATAAACATAACAAGTATATTTGAGCTATTTAAGATGAAACTAGTTATATTCATACAAATATAAAAGAGATATTTCTTTTTCATTAGTATTCTTAGAGAATATTCACATTTGAAAGGCACACTCTTAGTTTTGAAGACAATTTTAAAGATCATATTCCCAACAAGGCAGATAGTGAAGGTAGTCACTTTTTAGACAATTGAAAGTGGCGTGTTTTCAATTACCTCTAATAAAATTCACAAAATTGGTGGATTTTAAATATATTTTTATCAAACAATGGGCATTATACTAAATAATACTATTATTTTTTATACTTTAAGGCTCTAAATAAAGGTCAATTAGGGCCTAATACTGCCTCTCCTTTGTATCCCATTAATTTTATTAACACTTCCTATAAATTCTTTGTGAAAGACATAAATATAAGGATTTTAAAACATTTATGAGAGTAGATTGTGATGTTAGAATAAACTAGGTTCCTTTGTAGGAGATTTATCCTCCTAAAAAATAGAAAAATGGAAGGGATCCTACATCACAAGTCCTTAGAACAATAGGATTCAAGGCCTTTTACTAGGGTTTCATTGATATGGAGATCAAAAAAGGTGTATAGATTGAATTTCGACATGAAGGTGAGCCAATCAAACCTAGATATCCATCCGTAAGTGAAGTGAAATATATTAGAACTAATTTTTCCTTGACTAACCTAATTTGATTGTGTCATAATTATTGATGTGGATGTCAATAAAAAACCAATAGATAGATAAACTCTCATAGGTGTACTGTGGGAACTTATCTTTCTTGAAAGAAATCACTAGGAAAACCTAAATCTAAGGAAAAATCATCTTCATCCCAAGACACATTTATGTCAAGTCTTGCTGCACTAGGTTTACTTAGGGTTCATTTTGATAATGTTGTTAAACATGAGGGGTAAATGGTCATTAACTATTTTTTAGAGATCATAGAGATAAAACATAATCTCAGTCTGATCATTCAAAAGCTTTATGAAATCAAAATATTTGCATCAGTATTTTATGAAATTCAAATAACTTGCATACATTCAAGTAGATTTAGCATTAAGCATTGAAAAATTTCATGGAATCAAAAGATTTGTAATTAAAATCCATTCTTTTATCATTTTTAGAACATTTTTTAGAATATAAAACATCTATTCTAAAATAAAGCATACAAAAATTAATGAAAAGGTAAAATTTCTCCTAGGTATTATCCACGCATGCCTCATGAAATAACCAAACTAGAGAAAACCATTCCATACGTCACCGGATTGCTTCACATCTAGGCATAAAATGATGCAAGATTTTAAAGAAAAGGGGACTATTTCCCACCAAATAGTGTCGGTATACACCCTTAAACAACACAACACATAGTCTTGTCCAATAGGAACACAAAATCAACTACGTAAGACTTCATTTCAAGAAATAGCTTTGAAATTGACTTTGATATAATTAGTTAAATTCTAATGAAACATACCTATTTTCAGTCTGGAATAAAATAGGAAACAAGAAAAGGAATGAAACTTGAAAACATTTGGTTCTCTAACATCCACAAATTATAAACTTGAAAAATAAAATAAAGCATAAAATGCCCTTTAATAGGAACAAGGCCCCAAAGAGTTTAAACTTAGTCCCATCAAAGAGAATCAGAGAAATAGATTTAAATGCATCATGTGGCAGGTGATAGTTTTTATTAGAAATTTCTAGAAAAATTCAAAGAAATTTTGAATTCTTCATCAATAGTAGTCTTCAAACTTTGGGATATAGGTCGCCAATACTTTGCACAAAGATAGGATTTTCAACACTTTTCAAAACCTCCGGGACCAACTACCTTTATCACCTAAGTGGGAACAAACCTACAAAATTCATTTCAAAACTATATTATTGCACAAAATGTCTAGCATATGATCTCTAACCGTCTACTCTTCCTCATTGAACTTTGGCTCTAAAGACTCATCTTCACCTCTCCTTTGTTAATATTATCAAAAATCAATCAACACTTGATGCATACGTTCTTTTGAAATGCCTTGGATCACTTTCCAACTATATTTATGCCTAGCACACACTTATGATATTTGAATGATGTTTTCATTTCTCTACACTACTACCTCTATCTCATATTTAGTCATAGCATTCCTACACTTTATGATTTCATCTATAACCTCCTAACTTAATGACTGAATAGGATCCCCATTCACCTTTTCAGTCCATTCCTTGAAAGCTTCTACTTCTTTATCATCCTTTCGTAAAGTGCGGGATCATATATTTTTTGAGCTAGAATTTAAATAAAGCTCTCATCTTTATCCATCAACCTCTTACATGTCTCACTGACATTTTCAAATTCTTCTACACATTGTAGCAACGTGTCACTTTTCCAATTCAATTGCTTTCTCTAATTCTCAAATACCGTAACTTATTTTCTCATGATTATCTTCTCATTCACCAACTCTTAGATATCCATCTAAAGATATTTTAGCCTCTGCCTCTCAACATTAGTCCGTTCTTGGAAAAATCAACATTCACCTTCAAGTATTTTGCACTTATCACACCAACGGTATTATTCCTCATGCTTCTCAATTGCATTCCTCATTATCTCTTCCCCTTTATTTACTAGGTACTCCATCCATTCTTCAAATATTCTTACCTTATGGTGTAGTACTATAATGGAATCTACTTGCTCCTTAGACATTAGTACTAGATTATATGGCAATTCAGTTTGTGTTTGACTCGATTGGGCTAGTGACTTGATGCAATTATCTATGAAATAAATCCATTGATTTAACTCTATTTACTTATGCTTACTCTTATGTACTCTGGTGATAGTTGTTTCTAAATTCACTTTCACCTCTTCAAATTCCTATCCCCATGATTAATGTCCTACATCAATTTTTGTCACCCTATAATACCTAGGTGCTATTTTATGCATACTCTTATCTCCTATCGATGCAGCTATTTGGACATTTCTCTCTCCATCTATATTCCTCTTCATAGCATTTCATGTCTTCACTCTAACTCTACGATTAGGCTTCTCTACTTCTTGTATTAAACTTCTGAGATCTAGAGGCACGGGTTCCACCTGCAATGGTAGAGCCATTTTATTGACTAGCCAATCATGTGCTTCTTCGTTCTATTTTTCCTATTCATTAATATCTCATTCTTGATGATCTATATGACCAAGAAATTCCTATCTTGAACTTTCAACATTACATGTTACAACCCCTTGAAATTGAATACCTTCTATCCTCATTGGCATGGATTTTGGATTACCTTGGTCTATCACTATCTCTTCCTTTTCGAGACTCAATCTTTTTTGTCTTTCCATGTCCTCAATGCCATTGCTTGGAGTATTATCTTCCTATTTTCCTAAAACATCAAGGTTATCATCAAATGTGAGTTTACTTCCCAATGTCTGTGAGGA
>VDFB02036583.1:0-10364 GCA_007258455.2 Sequoia sempervirens
GGAGGATGTTAGGATTAAGGTGTAACCTTAGAGTCCTAAAATTGATTTAATTTATGTAATCAATGTATTTATTTGTATTATTTAAATGCCTATGGTGTCATGTCACAAATTGGGACCAACTGATGGGTGGCATCCCCGTTGGAGGTGATTGGATGACACATCATCATCCCAAGTGCACATAGGCATCCCACTTTGGAATCTATGAAATATGATAGATTCTATGAAGTTTCATAAGGCTTCATTGAATGCATGGAGAAAGTAAGCACCCAAGATGGGATATGATAGGATCTGAGAGAATCAGTTATTTTTAGTCATTTATGAAATATCCTCTTACAGATCCTATGACAGATTCTATGGTAGATTTATGACATATTCTATGATAGTTGTAGGGAATCTATCATAAGCTATTTTTAGCATATATTCTACGTGCCCAAGCTTGGAAGAAGAATATTTGCATGTTTGACCATTGTAAGGGGTGTAAGGGAATATTGTACATGTGTCCAAATGCATGTCTAAGGCATTAGAAATTGTGCCATGTGGATTTGAATTCCCCCACCTTCTAGATGCTTCTTGAAGCTTGTATCACACTATTTATTGAGTTCCTTGAGTTGTTGAATGCATAGTTTGTTTGCAGGTAATGAAATGCTACCAAAATCACTCTGGAAAAAGTGTTCATGTTGAAGCACTTGTTGAAGAAGCTTTGTACTTGGTGATATCTTGTGTTCATTATTTGAAGTAATAGAGAAAGTAATGTGCTTTTGGAGGGTGGGGTTTTTTACCCGAAAAGGGTTTCCCCACATATATCTGTTGTTATTGCATTTGTGTACTTGTCCTATTTTCATTATTGTCTATGTGTATCTCATATTGTAACAACATAAGGTGTTAAAACAAAAAAATCTTCCTTGCTTAGATTAGTGTAGGAAGTTGTTTTCACTCACCTGAATTCCTTTCGAAACTTATGTGGGGTCCATATGCCCAAGATGGGGTACGAGTCCCAGGTCACTAAAGTTGGAACATACAATCCAAAAACACATGAATTATGATTGGATGTTGGTAAATATCAGGATTAATTTTGGAAAGATTCATTATTTAGTTTGTGTCGTAACTTATGTGTGTTGGAAAATTTTTTTTAATGTAGTTTTTTTATTTGAATCTAATTCTATGTTTATTATTTATTTCAAGTTTATGTGTATGAAATTTTATATTAATTGGATTAGATGAATGATTGAAATCAAATCTAAATTCTTAATTCAATCATTTCAAACATTAATTCTATTTGATTGTTTGTTTCAAGTAGTGGCTATCACAATCTTTATCCTTCTAATTATATAATCAAAATAAATATTTTAGTTGATTAGTTTCCATTTTCACACTTCAGTATTATGTTCATGTAGAAGAAGATGTCAATTTTCATTAACTAAACATATAGGAGAAGACACAACATGAAACCTAAGAATGCCTTAATACAAGAACATTTGAGAATAGTCATGTTCATACTTGCATCTACCATAATTGAAAACCCATTCATCTTAGCACATGTGAATCACCTAACAATCATTATGGAATTCATGTGCATGCCTAAACTATGTTATCTATGAAGGTATTTTTAAGTATTACCAACTTGAATGAGAAAACATGAGAGCGTGAAAGACATATTGTTGTCTACTAGCCTATTATTTAATAGTTCACAAAAAAAAATCTAAGGACCCTTAGAGATTGAATTTGTAGGTGGGAACTAGATCTAGAACAATGAAGTTGACCCTACACATAAAAAGGGAGAATATTATGATCCTAATATGCATACATGATTAACCTTAAAAAACTACCCAATCTAGTATTGTATCTAGGGTTTTAGATCTAATATAGGACTAATTTGGTTGACCTTTCATCTCATGTTTAGGGATAAGGGTGCATTGTAAACCTATTTTTCCTACCCTAGCACCCCAACTTTACATTGCACCATGGTAACTCCTAGGATTGCTTCATTGGTTGATTTGCATATATTCATTTAGTATTTTGATATGTTCCTTTCATTTGTTTTAAATGGTACATGTGCCCTTGATTCATTCATGCAATTTTATGCTTTGGATATTGATGTCATCTATAAAGAGGTTATAGTTTATCATGTCTTACCTTTCTCCTCTTTCATGGGGTTAGTGAATGGAAGAAATTATATTATATTAGAGATTCTTGGTTATTTTTTTCACTCTTTTCATGATATTCCTTGCCTCATAACATTAGCAATTTTTCTTCTAGCAAGGATATATCATTTGCCCTACCTATTCATGATAGCAACATGCCTTGTATTTGTCTATCTTACTATTTTATGATAACCTAGATCTATGTAATTTTGGTGAGTTACCCTCTTTTATAATTGATGATGAGTATTTATCTATATTAGTCATCATGTTTTAAATGATTATTTTTATATTCATAGTGAATATTATTTGATCATGTTATATGTGTCAATTCTTCATTACCTTTGCACAATGATACTATAGAGTTTTGTGAACATCAATTACATGATGATTATGATGGTTATACAAATATTTTTCTTTCTAATTATATGAACATAGATAAATACATCTTACTAATATGAAAATTTAGATTGTACTTATGTGGTAGAATTTTAAAATTGTTTAATTCATCTTGTTTTCTATATGCTTCATTTTGTGATTTTTCTTATGCTCTAGTTAATTATTTCTCTATGCCTTGTTCATATAAGACTAGCATGGACTTAGTAATGATGTATACTTATTTAATTTTTGATCCTTGTACTAGGTATACTTCTTATCATGCTAAATGATATCCTAAGAATAAATGCATAAAGTATTCTAACATAAAATTCAAGAATTTATGGACTAAGGTAAGATACACATTGGGATCATGGATAACATAAAAGAGAAGTTACTTGATATAATAGATGGATTTATTGTCTACATATCACTCTTACTTTTATTTCATTTACCATTTATCTTTTGTATTGATCACTTTTCACATGTACTTTGTCTTTTGAAATCCCTTTATCTTTTCTATATCTTCTTCCCTCACTTGGGTGTATGTGTTCTTTATTTTATCTTTATTTTTACATCATATCCTTTTATCCCACTTATGGAGCATGTTTGAATTTGTCTATCACTTGATTGTGTCATGATTTATCTTCATCTTTTACATTTTTTTATCTCTTGTTTTAACATTGTCTTGTCTAATCTAGTCATTCTTACTTGACCATCTCTTGTCTTGTCTATGTATTTTAATGTGTATGTGTATAATTAATATATTCTTGATCCATCATTTATTATGTTGACCATATATTAATGTTATTGCATGTGTCATTGTGTGCATTGGATTCACAACCTAAGCTTGAAAATTATATGGTTGTATTTAGCAAATTTTCCATCAAATACAATCAATATTTTTGTAAAACTATTAAACAATCTAGATAGTTATGTTTGTATCTATCTATTTTATGATGTTTCCTTCTTTAATCTTTGTATGACTTAGCATAATTTTAAGGACAATTTTTAATGGATAATTATTGTAGAAAATTCACTTGACATGTAGGGTCAATTGACAAATTCAATCCCTACTTGGACCCAATCACAGAGATGATCACATCCTACTTTCTAAATTTAATAAATTCTTGTTTATATAGAAAATAATTATGAAATTGACTATTGCTCATCACCATACACACAATTTTTTTAAACTAAACATCTAAGGTTGTGTATTTGAAGACAAAACTTAGGTCATTGATGTCAAATAAATATATATGTGAAAGAGGCATGACCTCTTCACATCATGGAAGTCATTCTTCAAAAGAGAAAGGAATTATTATAAATTATTTGAAATATCTATACATGTTATAAATAAGTCTCATTCTAATCATTATTGTAAAAAACAATGATAAGTTTGACTAAAGAAAATGAAAACTAAAACTTTAATATTTACATTAGATTATTTAAAATGTTTGTTAACACCATATTATATGAAATAAAATATCAAATGAAAGTGAACCCCTTTATTAGAATCTTGAATTGAGAACTATATATATATATATATATTACAATAATTTTAAAATTTAACACCATATAACTTCTAGTCCAACATTCGTACACATATTTGACACCCAATCTCATATTTCAACACATCCCATTCTGTCGTATATAGTCAATCAAATGTATCCATTCACCCAGAATGTATCCATATACCTTACGCATCTATTTACACACGTGATGCGTCTATATATTTTAGATATCTTTTACCCTACTATTTGTCCCAAATCGATTTCTTCTCTTTCGCTTTCATTAGTTGCAATTTTAGATACATATCTGTGTCTTATAATACGACTGATTTTCTAGCTCTACTGTTAAAAGTTGTATAAATTTCTGTTCCTGCTGCTTAAGTAAGCTGGAACAGAAATCAGAAGGGATGTCTCAGATTGTTTACCCCTGTGCCGCTTGCAGGATTCAACGAAGAAAATGTGGAGATAAATGCGTGCTCGCTCCTTATTTCCCACCAAACGATCCTCACAAGTTTTTTGTAGTAAACAAATTATTTGGAACAAGCAAAATAGCCAAAATCCTTCAGGTATTGATCAAATGTTTTTTTGGGTTTTTTTATAACACTTTATCGAAACAATTTGATTGATTCAATTGTGCTTCTGATCGACTGTATCTGAACACAGATCTAAATTACAACGCGGACTTTAACATCATTCTTTTTCTGCGCAGGATATTCCGACTGAGAAGCGAGCAGATGCTGTAGCAAGCCTGGTATACCAAGCAAGTATGAGAGTGAATGATCCTATCTATGGCTGCACTGGCGCTATTTGTCGATTGCAGAAGCAAGTATTACACCTCCAATCACAACTGGCAACCACTCAAGCAGAGCTCTTCAATGCACAGGCTTATCCTGCGCCTCTTCTCACTGGACACGGTGAAACATTGGATGCAGTACATCAAAACGATCCATACGAGGACCCGTTTGGATTATGGGCGCAACTGTGAAATCGTCTATATAGCTTTACATAATCATTCGTTCTATCAACTGTCGTCACGTAATCTGTAGCCGTCCATGCAATGAAATGGTGGTGAATATATTAGAATTTGTACCAAGTGCTGATAAATTGTAGAAACTGAATCATAGTCTGCCTCTATAGGCTCCACCAATGTCATCTGCTTGTTAAACAATCATTAAATTGTTTTAAGATTTAGATAATAATATATATTTAATTATTAAAATTGCAGGAGCATAAAATTTAATCATGTGAATAATCATTGCATTTCTTGGTTGTTCAATGCAGAAGATATTTTGAGAGCAGAGCATTAGATTTAATAGGTGAATGGGTTATTTACTAATAAAAATGTTAATGGATATATATTTATATTTCGTATTAAGTTAAGTGTTTTAAATAGTAAAAGTAATTTAAGAATGGAATGAATTAAATTTTTATTAGAGAGCATCAAGTTAATATGTTTTGAATTATATTTAAAAATTAATTAAAATTTAACATTGTACATAAAATACTATTATACTGCTAATATAATAGTAATACATTCACTTATTAGGGAGTTGGAAGGGTAAATGTAAAATTAAAAAATAGCTTTTTCAATTCTAAATGGTGGGCTACATTAAATAGGAGTAAGTAAAAAAGTGCCAACAAATAAAATAAATAAATAAGGGAAGTGAATTAAAAGTGTCCATAAATAAAATAATAAAAGGCATTTGAATCAGCGAGAATTACGCTTGCCCACAAATATAAGAGATTTTGCAAATTGATAGCAAATAAAAATACAAGAAAGTGTCGTGAATAAATCAAATATCCAAAAAAGTCATTTTAACATTTTTTTTTTGGGCAACAATTGTAGATTTTGGTAATTAATTTTTTTAAAAAGTGTAGCAAATAAATCAAAGTTATAATTAATTATTTTCAAAAGTGTAGGGAATAAATTAAAGTTAAAAAAATTAATTACTATCTGGTAATTAATTAATTATTTTGGAAAGTGCAATAAATAATCAAAGTTAAAAAATAAGTTACTATATTGTAATTTATGTTTACATATATTGTTTTCTTTGGTTTTTAAAATTAAATTTAATATTTGTGATTATATATTATATATTTCTCAAACATTGAAATATTTAGTTTGTTTTAGGGGTTTCACTTTTCATATATTCACTTTCTTTCAACTAATAAAACATAGTTTGTTTTAGACGTCTTTCTATTCAAATTAAAAATTATAAGTAAGCACATCTAATATTTAGGGTTTATAAAATTGTTTCATTACTTCTATTTTTCTATTAACTTTTACATTCTAAAATTAAATTAAATATTTTTAATTTATAATATTTAATTATTCTAGAGTTATATAATTTTTATGTTATTAATTGTTTAAGAATAATTAATAATAATAATACTTTTATCCATATTTATTAAAAGAGAGGAAAAAATGAGTTTTAGAGGGACCTAAAACCATAAAGTTTACAAACAAAAGATAAGATCATTAAAGACACCAAAAGAATAAAGGATATAAAAACTACAACAAGAAAAGTCCATAGCCAGCAAAAAAGCTAGCGAAGGCCACAAAACCAAAAAAATAGACAAAACGCAAGCAACAACTAAATTTGGGCCTTTAATAAATCCATAGTCTTACCTTCCAAATCATTCATATCCTAAACCCCCCTCTTTAAAATCTGAACCATCTGGGTAGTAGGATGCACTTTCCTTTTAAGGTTGGCATGGGTCCTTTTCGAAATACCTTGGTCCTCGTTCTTGCTTTTATCCTTGTCCTCTTCCAGGTCAATGACCAATGAGCCATGTTGCGTCTTTTCCAACTTTTCAAACATTGCATTGATGATGATGGCATTGTGCCTAGCCATTTTATGGTTTTGTTCCACAATAGTTTTCATATTATTTTTTATTTTGACCATTTCATCTTCAGGAAAGATCTTGCTTATCCTTAGTGTCATAAAAGCCTACTACATTACCCGATTGTTCTTATCAATAGTTATTAAAATTTGAAAATTATTGATGATATATTATATATATATAATTTATATTATTAATGTATATTGGATTGAGAGAGTAGTCATTATTTTGAATGATAAATATATTAAATTTTAAACACATTTTAGAATTGATTACAAATGTTGGTGATAGTTTAATTTGAAATCTGATAAAAAATATATATATATTTTATAACCTCACACAAAGTTAAATTTTGAAAATGAAGAGCAACAAAGAGAATATAGAAGACAATATGCTTGGAATTACATGAGACAATGATGTGAACAAATGGCTGATGCATAAAGATAGGAAGAAAGAAGTATTCAAAATGAAGTGCAACAAATAGAACAACGAAGAGAATATAATCAAAATTATATGAGGCGATGACATGAACAAATGAGTGATGCATAAAGAGAGGAAGAAAGAAATTATCATAACCAAAGTGATAGACAAAGATGTATTAAATGCAAGGAAAATATCACAGTGGAAGAAATTGAAGCAGAAATGAGACAACATATTGATGATATAATAACACATCATGCACAAACATCTCATGAGGAACAATATATATTGAGAAGAAGACATCATGAATCTTATGGGAATGTTGAGGTTAGTTCTGAAGGGATGAATTCTATTACAATAGACCATGTGCTAGAAACACCGAATAATATATTGCATGTTGCAATGATTGTTGATAATCAAAATCATGTTAATAATAATAGAAATGTTGAAATATATTTGAGGACATTACAAATGATATTCCAACAAGGACTAGATAAATATTCTACGTCAGGCATGTGCTACATTTCTGAAGAAAGTTATATAACAATGAAGGTTACATGGATACCTAAAGGCCCTATTTGTAATAGATGTCGACAAGAGAAACATGAATATCATTTTTTTGCAAAAAACATGGATCCTGCATCACAACCATTAGAATGTAGAAATTTAATGCAAATTTAGGAAATGTAGATTACATGCATCAAACCAATTTTTCAAGTCACACATGCAACTAGAGGTTAGTATAAATATAAAGGACATATCATAAGTTTCCCACTAGATCCACCAACATATGTCATGGTTGAATTTGATAATTACTCAGTAATTCCACTTGAAGATGCAACTCCAAATATTATTACAATTGCACCAATACATAGGGGATGCAAACGTCAATGGCCATTACGATTAGTTTGAGCACTAACAATCCATAAATCATAAGGATTGACTCTTTCCAAGGAAAAAATTTGTATAGGAATGAAAGAAATAACATGATTAACATTTGTTGCTATTTCACTTGCTAAATCCTTGGATGGACTCAAAATCTCACCACCATTTTCATATGATTGTTATGAAAAAATGAAATTAGTGAAGCAACTCACCAAAAAGAGAGCTAAGGAAGAAAGACCCAAATCTTTTGAAACACAATAAGTTTATGTAATGTATACATTATTTGATATAATTCTTCTATTAAACTCTATTCATATAGCATGAAGATTATTTTTTTGTTTAATATGAAATGTCTCATTTAATATTTGCAAAGGGTAAAAATATTTTTTTCAAACACCATAAAATCATGCTAAAGTAATATTTTACACATCGCACTACGAGTGCTACTAGCTTAGATATCTTAAATACATCTATCTAAAATATGCCAAGAGATATCAGTCACAAGTTGACTATGTATTCTTAAAAACAATTAGACTATAGGTGCCTCAAGACTGATATCTCTCGATGTATTTTAGATAGATGTATTTAAGATATCTAAGCTAGTATTATATTATGCTAAATAACACACACAAGGATGAAGATCAATCTTTAACTTAGTCTAATTTACTATCATATTTTATGTTAAAAAATTCATGTGTAAGTCATATTTTGAATATATGAATAGTAAAAGAAAATATTTTTAAGTTGTAATTTTGTATATCATTTGGATAAATTATATCTTTTAAATTAGTTTTTGATTAAATATTAAATAAATTTTATATAATATACATATTTACCATTTTTATATAAGGAAAATAGTATATAATATGACAACCAATTGCACAAGTCGCATAAAAAAATATAAAAAATATAAAAAAACAAAATTATCAAAGCTAATGTAAATTTTTTAACTAAAATATATCAACTTAATTTTTTTATATATTTATTGTATTGATAACTTTTAATGTAAAATGATTATATAATAATATTATTAGGAATTAAACACTAGGAGTATACTTTTCAAAAGATCTATTTTAAATACAATATAATTTATATTATGAAATTAGTTTTCTTATAAATATTAAAATAATTGCAAGAATTAATAATGAAAGGAAATACACATGGAAATGAATAAAAAAATTATCATACCTTAGTTTGTGGTATATTGTTGTCATTATTTATGCTTTTCTTTGTTGATGCTTTGTGGTGATTTAATATTATTATTAGATCTCTAAAAAAATTCCTAAAGCAATGTGATACATTTCATAGCAAACTAAATACTAAAAAATGTATGGTTAGAGATTAGATGCTATTAATGTTTTATCATGAAACATAAAATTGATTATCAATCGTTATAATAAATTACTTATTAGTTGAGTTAAAATTTTATTTCATAAATTAAAAGAGTTATATTTCATATTCAAAATGAGATAATTATAAATTAATTGTTTTGCTAAAACAATATGTATATTTTAAGAAAAAACTAAGAAAAGTCTTTCTAAAAGGTTGAAAAAAATACAATCCTGCTAAAATAGTAAACAAGCGCTAACAAAAATAAATATTTATACTTGTTTATCCTCAAAAAAAGATCAAAGAAATGATAGTAGAGAGTTATTTATTTTCATTCATAACCATTGAACTACAATCTCTAATCTAGTACTTTTTAAATCATTCACAATTGATTTATGTTATCATTTACAACAATATCTAGTAAAAGTAAAAATTTGTGTTATATTTTTAGTGTAAGTGGGCTATCATCTATTTTTTCTAAAAAAAAATATTTTTCAATTACTAGTTTTTTAATATTTTAATTACTTTTTAATATGTATTGTTACATTGAATTTATTATCAATTGTTTTAGTGTAAAAAGTTCATAAACTTAATAGAAAGGAAAGTAAATTTTATTATTTGATTACATGATGCTTGGCATGCCTAAATTACAAAGTAATTTTTAACATTTATGGCTATCCTTTAATCATAATAGAGGGGCACCTTACTATTTTATAATCATACTAAGTGCATATACTCTAACCTCTTTAAAGGGAAAAAGCTCGAAAATGTGTCCCATAGTGACATAAAGTGATGCAACATAAGAGTGTAGTTTTTAAAATAATATTCTTTTTTTTCTTGTAATTTAGCTCCAAAATGATGC